>PVIR01001435.1:0-123680 GCA_004026965.1 Petromus typicus | reverse complement strand
ACGCCAGTAAGCTGTAGGCCCTGTGCAGCTGCAATGGTACTGGCTGATGTTCCAACAGGCCCACCTCCTCACCAATACAAGGTCACTGGATGTGCTTCTACAGTTGACGTGGAGGAAGTCAGACTCTGATCTGATAAACTCAGTCCCTGTGCCCTCTTCTGGCATGGGCCTGGACCCCAGGAAGCTTCAACTGCAGCACAGATTTAATGGCGCAGTTGCCGGTTTTAAAGCTGCCTGCTGCCAAACTCAGTCCCTGGGTGCTCTTCTGGCATGGGCCTTGAGGCCAGTAAGCTCCAACCCTGGTGCACATTCAGTGGCGCAGTTGCCGGTTCCAAAGCTGCCCACTGCTAAACTCAAATTAATCTTTCTAACTCCCTTCATCTCCCTTCTTCTTGGTGACATAGACCATATATTTCGCCCTCACTGCAGCAGTACTGTACAGTTCACTATAGACTAGGTTCTACCATCACTGCTCTTCTGACACCATTCTTCTAGAACTATATGAATAACCAAAACAAAGATATGATTTCTGGGGCGTGTTTCACTGGAGCCACCCACAGTCATAGATATTTAAAGATTATATCATTGACACTGACGTCAGAAAAACATGTTTCAATCATGGATCCTCTAGCACTCCCAGGCTGGAGAGGACATTTAGCTTTTGTGATTCTCAGGTGGGGAAAGGATCATTGGTAGTGAAAAATTGCAAAGTTTGATTAACTTGTAATGTTAAATTGAAAAATTGTGAAGGATGCTTCCTCTAACAGTTTGACTCTAGTAACACTTAAAACATAATGAGATCTTCTTGAAAGTAAGAATCAATATTTTTTATATCCTCTTTTTCTCTTTGCAAATTCTGAGGTCAATTACTTTCAGTATCCCTCGCATATATATATCCAAATCCTTTACTTCTTTGTTCACTATGCTTCCGGGATATAATTATAGTCCCGCATAAATCCAGCTCTCAACCTTCTCTATGCCTACACCTGCATATTAGAGAAAGATTGTGGGAAAACAAGCCATGACCGTGTGCCAAGCCCAAGTGGCACCATAGGGCAGCCTGGACACCATACTGTATGTTTCCTTAGTATAATTTTCATTCGCTCCCACAAATACATGCATTTACTCTCCTACAACCCATATCTGTGTATTTTATTTTCTCTGACAACAGTGTGGAACTTTCATTGGTGTTCATTGTTAAGACTGAATACTGGTAGACTGCTCTCTGGCCCTAAATCCTCTCTCTCTGTCTCTGTCTCTCTCCTCTTGTTCTCTCCCTTCTTTCCCTGCCCCCTCCCTCTCTGTGTTACTATATATGCTTTGAAAAGATTATGTTTACTTACTTTAATTTATTTTCTCCCCATGATTCCATCATTAACAGTTATTGTTATGGCCACAAATGACCCCATTTTGCAAGGTCCACAGATAAATTCTCAGTTATTACATTTCTTGAGCTGTGTGCAGATCCATATGACCAATTTTTCTCTTTTACTTGATGTATTTTTTTCACATAGCTTTTCAGGATATTAACAAAGCTCTGGCCTAACTAGTGACTCCTTCTCAGTTAGTTTAGTTGGGTTTCCCTAACCTCCCAGACATCATATATTTGGAGACATTTTGTCTGCTATCTTCTATGTCTGCCAACTCCCTAGGTAAACTAAGTTGATTAAAAAACTTTACTATCTTAATGTTAATGACTCCCTTAGTTTATAAATTCATCCAAGATTTGTATATTCATCTGTCAACTTGACATTCCCATTTGAAAATCACTCATAATTCATGGATATGTCTAGAACTGAGCTAATGTTCTACCATAGCCTCTCACAGTATTCCCTGTCTGAAAATAATCCCATCTTTCTCAGACAAAACATATTTGTCATCCACACTTCCATTTTTCTGTCATATACATCATCCGATTCATTAGCAAATCTTAACTCCAAAATATATAAGCAATATAATCCTCACTACCTCCACAGCTTTAACACCAATATAAATAGCTATCTATGATAGTGTGAAAATGGACAAAATTGGCCTGCAACAAACATCTTCCCTCTGATCAAAGGCCTTCATGGTTTATGTCTGTCTCATAGACAAAATGCCAGATCCTTTCACTTGGTTTTTCAGTTACCTATCCAGCTTTGTTTCCTAATCTTTTCTACCTTGACTATATTCTTCCTGCTATATGCTCCTGTAACAACACCTACACACTGAAAGCTATCTATCCTATGAGGATTGCTTTTCCCTATGAATTAATAATGCTAGATTCATCATTTTTTGAAGGACAAGTCTAAAATGAATGAATTTTCTCTGGCCACTTTATCTAAATATTCAGTCAATGCAACTGATATTCCTAAACCCATGTCATTGCTGTGTTTTTTTTTTTTTAGCATTTTTCAATATGTAATATACCATGTGACCTTTATTTGGCTTCTTACTTCTTCTCCACTATAAAGTCAATGAGAGCAGCAATTTTTATTTATTTTGTTATTATATTTTTTCAAATAGAATGATGGTTGACATAAGAAGTGTCCACAACACCTATTAGTTAAATAAATGAATATTGGGGTATGTACTACACTTAAAATCCTTTTATCTCCTTGTTTTCCTTTTACCTTTTTGCTCCTTTATTTTAAAGAACAGAAAACTTTTCTTAGTCTTCATTGCTAATTTTCCTTCATCTGTTTGTCCCTTACCCTCTGGTTCTCTTATTGACTCTGTTCCATAACCTCTCTGGGTTCACCCTACCTTATATACCAAATTCCAGCAATGATACTGGAACCTAGACAGAGGCTCTCAGTGAGTTCCTCTGCCCAGCCCACCGTGTTCAAAAAGCAATCATTGGAAGAGTGAAGGACTCTTGTTTACCACAACCAGTGAATCAAGATTACTTAAGGGCCATTACAGATCAAGGGAGAACAGAAATTAGCTGTATCAAAAGGATTGTGATTATTGGGAAGAAAGAGACTTGAAACAAACATTGCTCAGAGAACAGGCAAGAAATATATAAGCATTATAAGCAATGATAAAGGAATCAAAATGAGAAAAAATTTAAAAATCTAGGAACAAAGATCACCATCACAGGGGAATTCAGGGAAAAGGCAAGTGGAGCAAACTGAAGCTCAGTCATCAGGAGTTTCTGAGAAATAACAAAAGCAGATCTAATACAATGGCAATCAGAACTGATCTCTGAGATGAAAACATAGATACTGTTCACAGTGAAAGATATGATTCATAATGCTAAAGAAGAGGTCAGGGGCATGATACAATCTGAGATAACAAACACAGAGGAACATTTTAAACATCTTCAAATAATTTCAGAGATTAAAAATGAGAAAAAAATGTTTGCAAAGTAGGATGAATTAAGTTGAGGAACAAATTTCAGACCTACAGGACAGGATTGCAGCCAATGAACAAGAAAGACATAATTTATGGAAAACGACAAGGGTCCATGGGAAATAAATCCAATAGGCCCTTGACAATTCAAAAAAAGAATAATATAAGACTGATTGGAGTCACTGAGCAAGCCAGGGACAGTGCCAAAGACCTAAAAAAAAAAACTGTTCACAGATATAATGGCAGAAAATTTCACAGGAAAAAGAAAAGCATTGAACATGCAGATAAGTGAAGCGTACAGGACTCTTAATAGCCATGATATTAAAAAATCTAGACATAATTATCAAGGTTCCAGATAGTCAACAACAATGACAAAAAATACTAAAAGCAGTTAGAAAAAAAGAAAAAAAACCCCACACAGAATAGGAAGCCCATCATGATCACAGCAGATTTTTCAATGAAAATACTCACTGCAAAGAAAGAGTACAGTGAAGTGTTTCAAGTCTTCGAGGAAATAAAACCTCCAACCTAGACTGATACATCTTGCAAAACTCTCAAAATCAATGGGGAAATAAGATACTTCCACAACAAAGAATACCTGAAAATTTTCTTAAATATAAAGCCTGCACTCCACACTATTCTAAAGAATATCTTGGGGAAAAAACCAATGCAATGAAAGTCACAAAATCATGAGACCCAGCAGAATGAATCCATTGGGCAAAAAAAGAAACTGAATAGAAAAAAGGTAAAAGCAAAAAAATAAAGAGCCAAGAGGAGGAAAACACGACAAGACTGAATCAGTCCATAACAGTCATAACCATTAATGTCGATGGCCTCATTGTGCCAATCAAAAGACACAGACTGGTGGAATGGATCAAGAAACAAGATCCTACAATTTGTTGCATACAGGAAATACATATAATTCAGAAAGGAAGCCATAGACTGAAAATAACAGGATATAAAACAATTCTCCATGAGATGGGAAACTGCAAAAAAGCAGACATGGCTATCCTATTTGCAGACAAAATAGATTTCAAACCAAAATGGATAAAGAGAGACAAAGAAGGACACTAACTTCTTATACAGCGAACAATCCAAAAGGGGAAAAATAACAATGTTAAATATTTATGCACCAAATCCTAATGCACCTAATTATATAAGACAAACATTAATGGACATGAAAAGCTAGATAAGCACCAACACAACAGTAGTAGGAGACTTCAATACTCTGCTATTGCAAACAGACAGATCTAGTGGACAAAAAAATCAATAAGGAAATACTTGAGCTAAACCAAACTTTTGAACACATGGGCTTGATAGATGCCTACAGACTTTCTCACCCTACAAAGTCAAAATATACATTCTTCTCAGCTGCTCATGGGTTATTTTCCAAATTAGACTGCATGATAGGTCATAAAAGATGTTTAAGTAAATGAAAAGGAATTGAAGTTATTCCCTATATACTGTCAGACCATAGTGCAAGAGAAATTGCAAGATACTCACAAACACAAAGAAATTGAATAGCACTCTGCTGAACCAAAGGATCACAGAAGAAATTAAATAGTTTTTACAATCAAATGATAATCCCAGTAAAACATACAGAAATTTGTGGGACACAATGAAAGCAGTTCCTAGGGAAATCCACAGCAGTGAACTACATCCAGAAAATAGAGCAAGCTCAAATAAACAATGTAATGTGGAACCTCAAGCTATTAGAAAAAGAAGAGCAAGACAAACCCGAACCTCATACTAGGGAGGAGATTATAAGGGTCAGAGCAGAAATAAACACAATGGAAACTAAGACAACAACACAAAAAAATCACTGAATCCAAGAGCTGGTTCTTTGAAAGGATAAACAAAATTGATAGGCCCTTAGCCAACCTTATCAAACAAAGGAGGGAAAAGGCTCATATCCATCCTATTAGGAATAGGAAGGGGCAAATCACCATAGATCCAGCAGAAGTACAGAGGACAATAGACACCTATTTTGAAAATTTGAGGGAAATTCATAGCAGTATATAACGTGGGGAAAAATGTGATGTTAAAAAAGAAAACAAAGCTATGTATATAGGGAGTGGAGGGCTGTAGGATGGGCAGGGGAATGGGAAAAAATGAGATGTGTCATATACTGTACAAATTTTCAATGTCTATTGTGATCATGATGTGTACATGAAATGTACCAATAAAATATATTAATTTAAAAAAAGAGAAAGATAGAGATCAAAAGATTGACTGAGAGCCAAAAGTTGCTCAGATATAGCAGAGAGTAAAGCTAGGCTCATGTAAAACACTAAATATTAGTGTAGAGCTCTCCACCTGTGCAAAGCAATAGAAAAGCAGTAACCAAGGACCAGAAGCATATGCTGGTCTACACTCTTGCAGTGCCTGGCGGTGACAGATTGGGTTTGAACTTAGCTGGCTGCCAGCTTTCTGACTGAATGTGATTAAGTGCTCAAGTCATCCTTAGATGTTACCATAAAACATGATTCTGGATCAGAAGTCCAGTTATACTACATGACAGTCATAAATCAGTACAAAAGGAGAAAGGACTCAAAGGAGGAGAAAAAACAAATATACAGACAAAAATTCCAAAGCATATAACAAAAATATCACAAGGAGAAGCAATCAAAATGATCTATAAGTAGGAGACTGTGTCAGTCTGGGAAAACAAAAATTAAATGATGTTTAAAAGATTTTAAAATTATTTAGACTCTTAAAGACACAAAAGGCTAACAGATAATAAAAAATTTTTATAAACAAAAGCTGGCAGATAAAATTGAAGAAGAAAATGTCAAAATCAGAAACATCTAGAAGTCTTTTTCAGTTCATGAATTTTTTTAAAAAGGGCTTTACAATACAAAAGTTAAAAAGTAGAGAATTTAGATACTATTTAGCATTCACCTAGAAAGAACAAAGGCATATATGAGAAATATGAAAGGTTATTAGAGCCTCTTCAGAGAATTTAAGAATTTAAAAGTAGGAAGGCAAAGTTATGGTTTAGATCTAGTATATTCCTGAAAGGCTCATGAATACAGAGATGGGCCTTTTAGAAGGTGATTGGATCATGGGATACTAAGATCAGGAGTGTGTTAACCCACTGATGAATTCAGATTTTGCTCAGGAGGTAGTGTCTGTTTGGAACAGGCTGGTGACTGCGGGTGCTATCTGCAAGGGTATATTCTTGTTGTCAGCTCCTCCCTTCTCTCTGTCCTTCCCTCACATGCGCTGTTTCTCTCTCTCTCTTTTTTCTTTCTGTGTATGTGTGTGTGTGTGTGTATGTGTGTGTAGCTGGCCAACTAGGGACTAACTGCAACTTCTGAAATGGTGAACCAAAATAAATCTCTCCTCCTTGAAGTTGTGAGAGGTGGGTATATTGTCTTAGAGACATAAAAATGACTAAACCTGACAGGTAAGCAATTTTGCAAGAAACCAAGGTAGGATCAATCTATCTACTGGAAAAAAAAATTTCAGGCTAAGAATTTTCAAGAACTGAAGACATAAATTTTAAAATTAATTGTGTATCCTAAATGCCTGATTATTAAGTTAAACAAAAATAAAGCCATGTATAGACTCGTCATAGTGAAGCTGAAAAGCAAGATGGCTAAATGATTACTATATCTAATCTATACTATATCTAATCTTCTGGACTATTTTTAATGCTAAGCTATAAAGTGTGGGAATAAAATGAGGATAATTTTAGGTCTACAAAAATCATGACAATGTAGTTTTCAGTGGGCTTAAAGAGAACTCCTAAAGAATATATTTCATCAAGTGGAAAAATAAACCAAAAGTAGTGAAAATGCATACTAAGTGTAAGAATGGCAAAGTATGTTGATTAATTCAGTAAACAATGTAGAAGAGAAAAATAAATTAAATGGTAAAAATAATAAAAAGAAATAAATCTTATGTATGTAGGGGATGAGGGATTGTAGAGAGGGCAGGGGAATGGGAAAAATGAGAATTAAGATGTCATGTGCTGGTATAAATCCTTAATGTTGATTATGATCATAATGTATATATAAAATGTACCAATCAAATTAATTTAAAAGACAAACATTTAGAAATATAAATGAAGAAGGTACAAGTTGGAAATTCAATATGTAAGATAAAAATGTAAGTCATTACTTTGTTTTGGAGAACAGAAACCATCTATGCCTTTTAGCAAATGACAGAAGAGGCAGAGAGAAATGGAGAAAGCATGTTACCTTTCACTGGTAGCTTCTCAAAGAACAAAATTACAACTTATATATTCCAAATTAGCAAAAAAATAAAAAAAAGGAATGAGGCAAAATTCAGGAATCTTATGAAAGTCAGGAAAGGGGAACAATGCAGCTGAGGGTTTTAGCTTCTCCTTTCTCAGGTCTCCAACTGAATTTTGCTATCAACTTCTCTGGTTCTCCAGCATATGCATGGTATACTGTGGGGCTTTTCATCCTCCATAACCACGTGACCCAGTTTCCATAACAAAGCCCCTTTGCTGCTTCCCCTTTTAGCCCACTGGCTTTGCATATCTGTAAAATTCTGACAAAACTAAAGACTACCATATTAGAAAAAAATTAGGTATATTTGGATTGTAACAGAGACTTTTTTCTCACGGTGGTTGGTAAAAACAAAAACAGCAAAACAAAAAATTTAACCACCTTAATCATTTTAAGTGTATAATTCTGTACTGCTAAGTAGATTCTGGAACATATTTCTATAACTTTCTCATCTGGGAAATCTGCAACTTTATACCCATGAAGTAACAATTCCTGCTTCCATAATCTCTGTCTCTGGTAACAACTGTTCTATTTTCTGATCCTATAAATTTGACTGTATTAAACACCTCATTCAAATGGAATCATACTTAAAAAGTGATGCAGCAAGACAGAATTAAAGGACTGGAGAAGATTCACCTATCAAATTTCATAAAATCAATTTGGTGGTGGACAGATAGTGATCAGGCAGTCCAAGCCAATTAAATACTCAGCAACACTGCTTTTAAGAGAATGAGTCATGGAAAAAGAAATCATCAGCAAAATAAATGTAAAACTAGAATGATGTGGAGACTCATAAAAAAGTAGGCAACAACATCTAGTCTAGTGAAATAAAGACTGTAAACATATTCCTAAGTTTGGAAGTTAAGAGCATTGGTGATTTTGGCAAAACAGTTTCAATTGGATTTGAGAAAATTCCTATTTCTCTTGAATAAGGAAAGTAAGAGACATTGTACTATTTCGTTAGACTCTGATAACCTTATTTCTAGGTCAAGGACAATAGAGGGTAAGATGAAGGAGCAGCAATCTCTCCTTTCAGTGACATCTCTTAAACTCCCAAGTGAGACCATTTGCTTTTCCTGTAGAAACAAAGATCTCTTTTCTTTTCTTTACTTTACTTTTTTTTTTTGAGACAGGTTCTCACTCTGTGTTTTAGGCTGGCTCTGAGCTCATTATGTAGCCCAGGCATGCCTCGAATTCACAGCAATCCTCCTGCTTCTGCCTCTTGAATGCTGGGATTACAAGCATGAGCCACCATGCCCCCACATTGTGGTTTGTAGTATTCATTGCTAATGGGCATGAGTGATCACACCTGGCATTGTAGGATGTGGTTATTAAGGACTGAACTCAGGACCTTGTGCTTGCAAGACAGGTGCCAGAACCACTGTGTTAAATCCTTGGCTCCCAACAAAGATTTCTTGACACATTAATTACTTGTTCAGTACATAGCCCTTGACTTGATTTTCCTGCTAAGTGTTAGGCCACATCAGCTGATCATTGTTTAAAAACAAACAAAAACAAGAACCAAAATACCTCAATACTCATAGAACCCTTGATTTGCACATTAATCTCTTTTCTATTGCTGGAATGAAATACTTGAGATGGGGAAATAAAAGGTTAGTTAGATCACAGTTTTGAAGGTGCAAGGTCACTGTGCTGGATCTTGTGAAGACCTCTTGACAGATGATAGGTATCACAATGGTAGGGACCAGTGTGAGGCAGAAAAGATAATCTAATGCTCAGTAACCTATACACATTGTATTATGCCCCGTCACCTCTTAACAAACGACAGTGGGGTCCACAGCACATAGCAACTTTCTTTCCTCCTAGACAGTGTCTTGTCAACATACAAGTTAACCTTTTCTCAATATTTGTCATATAACATCAAGCTGGCTTTGTAACCAAATGCCTCCCTCTGATTTTACCACAGTCATTCATATAAACAGTTGTACGAGAGGAAAATTCCTATGCTTAGGTTAAAAACTAAGTCTTGGTCTTGAAGAAACAGCTGAGAGATGAAGGGAGAAAAATACATTTCAGTGCTTGACTTTCTTGTCTATCTGACTAGAAGACTATCTTGTATATCTGTCTATCTTGAAGGAAGGATATTAAGCACTGTTATTATGCCATAGGTGTAAGACATGGCCTAGCAGAGTAGTCACTGATTAATAGATTTGCTGAAATAGGTATGAGGTCATAATATGCATAAGGCTGTTCAGTTTGCAAAATGACATTGTGCATGGAGCTGATGAAAGTATGTTGTATGGCTGAAAATCTGGGAGTGGTGTGGGGCTGAATGAGGGCCAGAATTGGCATGTGGAAGATTTATGTGCTGTAAGAAGGATTTCAAGTTAGCCATCAAGAGTTTTCAACAGGTAGGCAACACATTCATATCTACTTTTGAACATCATTTCTGGTAACAGTGAAGACAATAATTTGACTAGACAAGGGATGAGGAGGGCAGTTAAGATGCTGCTGACAGAAATCATTGCAATGGAAACTAACAGAACAATACAAAAATTCAATGAATCTAAGAGTTGGCTTTTTGAAAGCATAAATAAAATTGACAAACCCTTAGCGAACCTGATTAAAAAGGAAGGAAAATGCTCATATCCATGCAATCTGGCAGGAAAAGGGAGTATCATCAAAGATCCAGTACAAATTCAGAGGATAATAACCAGCTATTTTGAGAATCTGTACTCAACTAAGATGGAAAACACAAGAAAGGACAGATTCCTAGACACATATGGACTTCCAAAGTTGAATGTATAAGATATAAAAATGCTAAACATCACTATGTCAATATGTGAAATTGACAATATAATTAAAAACCTACCAACTAAGAAAAGTCCAGGTCTTCAAGGCTTTATTACTAAATTCTACAAGACTTTCAAAGAGCTAATGCCATTATTTCTTGAACGTTGTAATGAAATCAAAAGGAAAGCAGTATTCCCAAATTCATTCCTGAAAGCATTCATTACAATGATTAATAAAGGAGAGGAAAAACTCAACCAAAAAAGAGAACTACAGGCCAGTTTCCCTAATGAACATTGATGCAGAAATCCTCAATAAGATACTGATTAACAGAATACAGAGGATAATCAAGAAGATCATACAACCTGACCAAGTTGGGTCATCCCAGGGATGCAATGATAGTTCAAAATATGTAAATCAAAAATGTAATGCACTATAATAACCAGCTCAAGGACAAAAAGTATATGGTCATCTCAATAGATGCAGAAAAAATATTTGACAAAATCCAACACCAATTCATGATTAAAATCCTGCAGAAGTTGGAATAGATGGACTTTATTTCAATCTGATAGAATCTATTTATTAAAAACCAACAGCCAGTGTCATTCCACGTAGTCAAAAACTGAAACCTTGGGCCGGGGATTTAGCTCAATGGTTCCGGCGCTGTCTTGCAAGTGCAAGGACCTGGGTTCGATCCCCGGTAACCACGTATCATACTGGGCGTGGAGACTCACGCCCAGCACCAACCAGTACCACATACCACAGTGCCGGGTGTGGTGGCTCACGCCTGTAATCCCAGCACTCAGGAGACGAGGCAGGAGGACTGCTGTGATATGAGTTTGAGGCTGAGCTCAGGGCCAGCCTGAACCACAAAGCGAGACCCTGTCTCAAAAAATCCTAAAAAAAAAAAAACAAAAAAAAAAAACAAAAAAAACTGAAACCTTGTATACTAAGATCAGAATCAAGACAAAGATTTCCACTATCATCACTCCCATTCAATATAGTGCTGGAAACATTAGCCACAGCAATTAGGCAAGAGAAAGAAATAAAAGGAATAAAGATAGGTAAGGACAAATTTAAACTGGCATTATTTTCTGATGATATGATACTCTATAGAGATCCTAAAAACTCGGAATGCTAGACTTAATTGGCAGATTAGTAGCATAGCTTGATCCAAGGTCAACACTAAAAAAAAATCAATAGCCTTTCTATACACAAACAACACACTCATTGGAAGAGAGAAATTGAGAAGTCAACTCCTTTCACAATAACATCCAAAAAAAGAAATATTTGGAATCAATCTAACAAAGGAGGTGAAATGAAAGATCTCTACTCTGAACACTATACCATTCTGAAAAGGGAGATTGAAGAGGATATCAGAAAGTAGAAAGACATCTTATTGCTTGATAGGAAGAACCAATATCATCAAAATGGCCATACTACCAAAATTACTGTATACATTTAATGCAATCCCAATTGAAATCCCAACAGCATATTTCACAGAGCTAGAGAAAATAATCCGAAAACCCATCTGGAACCCCAAGAGACCTAGAATAGCAAAAGCAATTTGAGGTAACAAGATCATGGGTATCACAATCCCCAATTTGAAACTATACTGTAAAGTCACTGTGATAAAAACAGCGTGGTACTGGCAAAGTGACAGAACAGAGGGTGGGGGGAACAGATAAGAAGATCCAGAAACAATCCCAGACATACTAAGTCACTCATCTTTGACAAAGGAGCTAAATATGTAGAATGGAGGAAAAATACCCTCTATAACAAGTTATGCTGGAAAAAACTGGGTTTCAACTTGCTAAAGATTAAAGCTAGATCTATCTCTTTCTCCATGCACTAAACTAAAATCAAAGTGGATTAGAGATTTAAATATTGAAACAAAAACACTAAACTTGTTGGAAAGTAGGTGAGATAGAACTCCTGAAGATATTGGCTTAGGAAAAGACTATCAACAAAACCTCAGCAGCATGGGAACTAGTAGAAAGAATCAACGGCTGGGATCTCATTTTATTAAAAAGCTTCTGCACAGCAAGAGATCAATAACAGAGCAAAAACACAACCTACAGTTTGGGAAAGAATTTTTAGCAGCTGTTTCTCAGACAAAGGACTACTATCTAAAAAATCAGCAACCCCCAAACTTAAAGACCCTATTCAAAAATGGGTATCTGAAATGAACAGACATTTTTCCAATGAAGAAGTAATAGTGGTGAAGAAACATGTGGAAATGTTCAACATTACTGGTCATAGGAGAGATACTGATGAAAACAACACTGACATTCCATGTAACTCCACAAAGAATGGCTGCTGTCATGAAATCAAATGACAACAAATGCGGTTGGAGGGGGGCTCTGGGGCAGAAGGGACCCTTCTCCACTGTTGGTGGGAATGTAGACCAGTGTCACCACTATGGAGAGCAGTGTGGAGATCCCTTAAAAATCAGGATTTGAGGTCTCATTTGACCTTGCTACTCCTCTGCTTAGGTATGCTTATGAAAGAATTAAAATAATCACCCCACGGCAACATATGTGCATCCAGGTTTATAGCAGCTTCGTTTATAATAGCTAAATCTTGGCAACAGTTCAAATGCCCATCAGTGGGAAACTGGATACAGAAGATACAATTTTTTAAAAAATAAAATGGAGTATTACTCTGCCATAAGAATGATAAATTTGAATTATTTACACTCAAATGGATGCATTTTGAAGACATTCATAAATGAAGTAAAGATATGTGAATACCATATCTTTTCTCTCATATGAAAAACTGAAGATGTAAATGAAAGCCAATATGTATAATAGGTAATGTACCATGGAAAGAAAACATGCAAAAGGAAAGAGAAGGTAGGGGAAAGTAAGGAAGGGAAAGAAAATATTTAATGGTTTGGAAAGGAAACAAAGCTCATGTATACAGAGAGTGGGATTATAGGGAGGGCAGGGGAATGGGAAAAAAATGAAAATCAAGATGTGTCATGTACCGGTACAAATTCTCACTGTCAAATGTGATCACAATGTATGTGTAAAATGTACCAATCAAGTCAATTAAAAAATAAAGTATACACAATAATAAGAGAAAAAAAGGCACAGCTGCCAGAGACAGATAATAAAAGTCTGAATTTTAGCTGTGGCAACAGAATAAGTGGGAAGATGTGAAGTGAATGGCTTTGAAAAGATGCAGGTGCAAAGCTGCCAGGAATGTGACCACAAATGACTAAACATGGGAGTGTCAGACCTTGAACTGTTGTGGGCTGTAGCTGGCAAAAGCAGATAATGAGCTGAGTCTGGGACATGGCAAGGGAAACTCATGGAGCGCACGTAGGTAGTTCAGTTAGAAAGCACCGTGTTAGACAGGAAATCAGTGCTAGCTTCGGGGTCACTGAACTAACGCATGCACCACAAAGAGTTATCCTTGTTTAAATACAAACCTGACTCCTGCCCCACTGACAATCAGGACAAGAATCATTTTATTTATTTCACACCTCCCAGGTGAAATATACCACTAAGTATATAAAAAATGTTTCACAAAAGAATGTGTGACTAAATTTAAACTCTTGAGTTGTAGCTAAATCAAATAAGAGCCAGAAATTTTGCTCAGTAGCATTACGCCTATTCCCAAGGGTGAGGTCCTGAGTTGGAGCCCCAGTACCAAAAATAAATTTAAAAAAAGAAAAAGTCATATATATAAATTTCAGAGCAATCAACAGTGATGAGCACTTGGCTAGCACATGTGGGACCCTGAATTCAATCCCAGAACCACAAAAACAACTTCTATTAAAACAATAACTGAAAACTCAGGAAGGGACGAGATAATGTGTTCACACTGGATTTAAGAAAAATGTTAAATTTGTTAAACTGTGAAACCCAACAAAGATATATGGGAAAAGAGGAAACGTTTGTAGAGAAACCCAAGAATTCGAATGTGACAGTTGTAAATTGCTTTTATTCTTCAAAATGTTCTTTTACAAATTCTTTAGTTAAAATTGCAATTCTAACAAAAAGCTACATGAAAATACTGGTTAAAGTTTTTTAATGTTCATGGATATCTAACGTATGGGAGGATGTGGAGTTCATATATAATAATTACCCTTGACACCAAATGGTGTGAGTATTGCAGCAAGAAAGGAATTGATAAATTGTGTCAAAGCAAACACATTTATCAAATATTCCACCAGTAGATTTCTTTAAAAATAGTCCTAAATATTAGGTAATCCCTTATATATATGAGGACAAACCCTTTATTAAACAGAGTACCAAGATACTATGTTGGTGTAGGCCTGTAATCCCACCACTCTGGAAGGCTGAGGCAAGAGGATTGTACATTTAATCCCAGAGTGGGCAATTTAGCAAGACTTCTCTCAGAACTAAAGAAAAAAATTACGTCTAATAAAATGGCAGGTATGCAGCTCAGGGTCAAGAACCTGGGTTCGATTCCCAATATCACCACCATCAGAAAGTTTTTAAAAAGTATCAACTAAAGTACTTCTGTGCCATTTTTGGTCAAATTCGAAGTCTTTCAAGACTGTTATAATACTTTCTGATCCATTAAGAAATGTCTCATGAAAAAGATAAGTCCTGTCTGGTAACTGGATATTTTTGGAGCACTGACATTATTCAACTCATGAAGAAATCCTATCCTTCCTTTGAAGACTAATAGTTTTTTTGGCAGGACATAGTGTTATTCATGATGCCACTCTGGTTTAGGAAATTTGCTACCACGCACAAGATCATGGGTTCAGTCCCCAACACCACAACTATAAAATAAATAAACCAAGTGATTTAACATTTACCTACAGTTTGCTTTTTCCCTTAAGTTTGTATTATTTGAGTACCTTAAATTATCTCCTAATTAACTGCATTAATTCAATATGAAATTTCAACATCATACAAATTCTTTTCCAGAAAATGAGAGAAGCAAATTTTTCCTTTCCCCAACAATTAACATTATATCTGCTCCTTAAATCTCAACATATAAACACAATAAAGATGTAAGGTACTATCCATGAATCTAATTTTCAAATTTCAGGTATTGATTTAAAATTATCGCTAAAGTCTGAAAAAAACTGAACCTTTAAAAGAAATGCATCATCATTCAAACGCCTCCAAATTATGCCTGCATCACATATGGCAATAATACAGACAAGTTAAGAATAAGATTTGAAAAGTCTGGTAATGTGATAACGCCAAAACACACAGAATGATTTCTCTGTCGCTAAGTCACTGGGGGCTTAAGAAAATTCACTTCTCTGGGATTCTGATGTCCAAATTAAGAAGAAATTCTTACCACAGTTTGGGTGGAGGCTCCTAGCTCACAGACAACAAAGGTCTAAACTCACTAATCAAAAAAACTTTGCTCCCAACTACCCTCTGAGAAGAATCTTGTTTTGCAATTGCTGCTTTCTGTTTAGTTCAAAGAACTGACAGTGGCAGAAATTCACACCTTTAAGTTTAGACTTTTAAAGTTTAAAGTGCTGTGTTGTATTAACTCTTTTCATGCCAACTTCACTGATCCTGGAAAAGAGAGTTTTCTTTAAACCAAATTTATGCCCGAGGAGTCACTTAAGATAAAACCTAAATTAATAAATTATTAAATATAATATGTTTATCCCATTTGACTGCTTTCAATAATGCGACCTAGTTTTGAAAATGTTTTGATATTTTCTCTGTGTACATAGGGCTGTCACATAGCAATAATTTCACCCAATGTTATTTAAAACAAATGTTTTAAATGATTTTCTGTGTTTGAGTAATAGATTCAATAATATTTAGGTTTTGAAAATGGGGCTAGAATGACCAAATTAGAAAAATATTTTGTTAATTCTTAAAGAATGTGTCATAACAGCTTAGAAGTAGCGTTTAGAACTATTAACTGCTAGCAGAAAATCAGTGAGAACAGAAAAAAATTCTATGAGGATCTCATTACTACCTAGAAGAGAGATGGAAATCCACCTCTTCTACAGGTTCTTAGCTATAAAAATACACAGCAGCCCACACTCTTGTTATAACACAAAGGATTGTGACTGAGAAACTATCTGGATAAGTCTAGGACATTAGATCACAAAAGGGAACATACACTGAGCAGTCACGTAAGCAGCGATTATTAAACCACAGTACACAACTATACAGCAACAAATTGTCTTTTGTTTGGAAAGTTAGAAATAAATGAATGTACCTGAAATCTCTGTAGCTCCTTTTCACTTACAGTGTGCTCTGTATAGCAGTGAGAATCCTGGGAAGGGGGTGGAATGGTCCTTTTTGCTTGTATTTTAAGTGGGTCAGATATGATCACCAAATTGAGAGGTAATAACATGAACTGAGTCTGAAGTGTATTGAAAAACCACAAAAAATATTATTGTATAAATGGAGCTTAGCATCGAAAGGACACATTTTATTAAATGTAATGTGCAAAATTAAATGAAGTGACCTCTATTCCAAAAAAGTATGAGACAAGTATTATTTAAAAGGCTTTAGTACTTATTTTCAATAAAAAGAAATCTGGTATTATAAAAATACATAAAATAGTCATGAATTTATGCCATTAATTTACATAAGACATTTTTTTGCATAAAACAAAGTTATAAAATACTTTAAAAGGTATTTTTATATGAAAGTTACTCCCAGTATAAAACTTTGATAGCTTTTTGTAATTTTGGTTCATCTGTATAAATAAGGCATTTTTATCCTTTTAAAATTCATAACTCCATTTAAAAACATAGGATTCTTTCTCTTTTAAATAAAAGTCCACTTGAGGTAGTATGTTAGAGTTTTCTTTGGTCTCATTCAGCCTATGTGTCTAAGTCATAAGACTGAATATTTGGAGTCCTGTAGTTTTCTAAGTTCTGTTTATAGGTACATGTGTGATTTTCTTCCTGAAAATCTGTCCTTTCTTTCTCATCTTCTGATTCAGAGTCCAAGTCGGGGGATGAATGAGCACTTAAAGGAAAAGCTCTCAGCTGACAATCTGATGGCTGTCCAAAGCTTGAAAGGGCATCTAAGTGAGATCTTCTCAGAGGCTTTCCAAACGTCCCTGAAAGGAAAAAAGAGACTGAGCGCCCGGCTCCTATTGCCAGCACACAAATCAACCAAGTGCCGTGCAAACGAAGCAGCATTTTACCCCATGAACACGAACAAGCTTTTCCTCTATGTCCCCATAATGGTGTTCAGGTCTCTGTGGCTTTGTGCTAACTGAATGAGTAAAGGAATCTGCTCTCCCTTTACTCAAGGCCACTGAAGCATCTGCTCTGTTCATCTGCTCTCTATCGCTTCTTGTGTCCTACAGTAACACGGACTGTGGTATAAGGAGGGTCCTGAAATTCCCCCCTACAAATTACTTCCTCCTTTCTAATGCTCCTCTCACTTCTGGAATAACTCATGCCAAGTTGTGGCCTATTTTCCCATATCGTTCCACTCAAAGACAAGAGCATCTGAGTTTCGTTCCATTGTTCTCATGCACTAGACCAAAAAATCCCGAATCGACCTTGATGCCAGGTGGCTTCTAATACCACCCATCTGGGCTGGGAGGCTCTGGCGGCCTCTCAGGCCAAAGGTGTCCTGCTGGTCTGACAAGGCAGCTGTTGCTAGGTAGAATGCTATTTTCCACCCTTCTAGCCGAGGGTTCAGTTAGAAGCCACCAGACATACTAAACCACAGCCATGCAGAGCACACAACTCCGCCCCAAAAGCTGCTCGAGCCCAAAACCACTTTTTCCACATGGCTGACAAGCTCAGCTCTTAAGTCATTCCCCAAACTCTTGTCTTCCAGATGCCACACACGCTGTTACCCAGAAGGCTCCGCTGGCTTGGTTATAGATTGAATGTATAATCAAGTCCAATTCCTACCTCAGACTTTGCACTTAGAGCCATTTATACTAACTAGTAGGGATGTCATGGTAGTGCCCCTAAGAAAAGACTGCTTTCACCAGTTTGCTATTCAGAACTTTTCTACAGCTGTTCCACGTAGAACTTGCAACATGGGTCTGGAAATAAGGTACCTAATGACTTAATAAACTTACCCATGAAAGAATGACTGGAAGTCACAGGTGCTGGCTCCAGACTTGTACTAAAATCTGAAGAGGTCTTGTTCAGACACACATTTTTTATGGCAGGCCCTTCATTTGGAGAGTAAGTGGAGTTCACAAGCTTCCTCACATGTGAAGGCCACCCCAGGTTACTGAGGTTCCTCTCGCAGGACTCTTCCGTGGGATGAGAGCACGGGTAGCAATTCTTTTTCTTTCCATAGCTTGGCTCATAGTGATCCACTAAAGCTGTTCTTGGGTCAGCACTGCAACCTTTTTTAAAGTTTGTGGACCATATGAGAAAGAAATGCAGTTAGTATTTATCTAAATCTCTTTAGAGGCAGAAGAGAGCTCAAGGTAAGAGAGTCACATACCTGCATGATAGGCTTCAAAAGGATCTGGGCCGTACATGTTCCCCTTCAAATACACAGGACCTGAAGATCCCAAAAAGGGACAGAGGAATGGATCTGTGGCGGCTTCTACATCAGCTTCACTGCTGTTGTCAATATGGCAGGTTCCTTTCAAACACAAATCGGAGTCAATGAATGTACTCTACTTACACACTATTCAGAAGAGGAGATCAGGTGCACTCAGGGTGGTATGGCCGTACACTCAAGCATTAATTTTAGCATTTTCTAGATTTATAGAAGGATATTTGGCAAGAATATAATATAAAAGAGAAAACTGCTGAAGTTTATACATTAGCAAATGAGTAGATTTGGGATGGTTCACTAAAAGAGGACTTGCTCCACCACTGAGCCGGGTGTGTCAGCCACACTGTTGGCTCAGTCTGTTTCTAAGGGAAACAGATCTGTGTGTGGATCTTGCAGCTGAAGCTGCCAAAGCTTGAGACACAACTTCTGGCTCTGTTTCCTTCCTATGAAATGTCACAGAAGAATGAGGGACCAGCATTTGACCAATGAACTCTCAATTCCTGACTCAAGGATGAGTTCAGGAAAAGAAAGATTGTCTTATGGATTATTAAAGGTCTGTTAGTAGTGGAGACAGCAGTCCAAAGATGAGCAGTCTCACTGAGGTTAGGATCGTCATGATGGGCCATCTGCCTGGGAAGCAGAAAGTGATTGGTTGAAGGGTCACAGTCCAAGAGAGAAGACATTCAGAAGTAAGTCAGCAATCCTGGTAGTCTCCAGAGCTGCTCTGGGAGTAAACCCAGTTCTGAGCTGGCACCTTGACAGTTTTCCACTACTGCGTCCCAGTCCCAGCCCTTTAGATTTTCGTAAGTGTCTTTTCAGGTAATCCCAACACATCTGAATGAGGTTGGGTTTCTCTTCTCTGCTCCCAAATCGGTCTACTCTCTTTTATGCTCCGATCTTCTCTTCTCTTCTGTTTCTACACCGTCTATCACTGCCTTGCCAAGAACTCTGCAATTGTTTTGCAATAGTTTGTCTCACCCATGAAACTGAAAACACATACACTTCCCTCCCATGGGAAGTCTGGCAGAGAGCAAATACTTAGTAAATGCTGGTGGTAAAAGATGGTAAAATGTTTGAAAACGACATGAATAGCATCTACTTCATGAGTCCTTGGTATGTGGCAGGCACTGTGTAGTTTTTGTGTTGAGTTCATCTTCACAACAACCTAGCCGGGAAGTGCTATGAATGCCCAAGGTCCATGCACAATAGTCTTGAACAAACCCTGTTTCCACACTATGCTGTGTTCTCCTCTACCCACAAATCTGTACAGCATCCAAAAACAATCACTTTAAATCATGTGATTTCATGACTGGGCATGAAACTACTTAAATGACAACATCATTTAAGAAACAAGGACAGTCCAAGCCAAAGAGCATTTATAATGTGTAGGAAATAACACATTGTGTGAAGAAATTAAATTTTATTTGGCATAGTTGTTTTTCTTTTATTGTCAGAAACAAAGGCTTTTTTTCTCTTATTTAAAAAGGAGAGGTAACTATGTCATTTCAACTTTTTTAGTGATTCTGGGCCAGGTCCGAAATATAAGTGCTTTGATTTCTGGCAAAAATTCATGTTATATCTGAATCTTTTACTGTATGATTTCAAAAATAACTACAGCCCACAGTCAACTGAAACACTTACCAGTACTGTCATGTTGTGGTAGGAAAAACCCGCCTCCTGAAGCAGTGACAAACTGGTGGTGGCTTCCACTTTCTGAGGAGATATATCCATCCTGCCTATCAGCTAATGTCCCCTGAGATGACAAATAACTAGGGATGTCTGCTGGCAAGTTGGTCTCATCTGTAATCAAACAACACCATCCTGTCAACCAAGAATGACAGTCACTGTCCCACAGCCTTTCCAGAAGAACAGCACAGGCTGGTTTCTGTATGACCCCGTGAGGGAAGAGGTACATGGTGAAGCCAGCCTGATGTCTGCATTCATGAAAAGGAAGCTCAGGGCTTTCATGTCCACGCTATGTTTTACATTATCCCCCATCAAATTTCAGATACACTCCCCCAATCTCAGAAACAAATGTTTTAAAAAGACAAAAGACTCAGGAACTCTCATAGATTAGTACCTACAGCCTTGAGTTAAGCTTGATCTCACTGATAAGTTTGCATGGATTAAATATGTCACAGCTCCTTCTTTAATTCAGAACTAAAGTCAGGTCAACATGCACAGAACCCAGCTGCACACTCGCTGCAGGGTAACTCATAACTCAAGGGTCACCTCACGAAGGAGTTAGATTTCTTCCCCCTGAAAGCTGGATTATATCACATAGCCCATGGGATGTGCTGATGAGATTTTAACAAAAAGTATTAATCTTTAAATACTAGCTTCATTTCAGGCTGGTGTGCTATTTTTCACTAACTGCATTGCTGCAGCTTGAAACAATGAGTCACAGTTCTGCGATGGGCTCAGACTATGAGACACACATTCATTCCTAAAGAAAATGACCGCAGAAGCAGAGCCGTGCCTGCCGCACACGGCGCCAAGCGTCAGCGCACACACCTGTGTTGGTGATGCTGCACTCCTCGTTCCTCCGCCTCGTGTGGTATATGATGACCACCCACACGAGCGACGTGCCCACCACACAGCACACCACAGCTATGATCACGACGCCCACCGTGGCCCACCCGTCATCATCGAAAGACGGGGCGGTCATCTGCGGGGAGTCGCAGGTGGGAGTGGGGATCACACTGAGGCGCACGTTGCCTCTCTCCGTGCCCAAGGTGTTGGACATTTCACATGTGTATTTCCCTGCGTCACTGACGTCCGAGTCCACAATGATCAGCAACTGGTTGCCTGCTGCGAAGAAGTGCCTTTCAGTCACTTGGAGGGGGCTGTCGTCCTTGGTCCAGTTCAGCCTGGGGGGAGGGCTCCCCCCGGCGATGCACTGCAGCACAGCCGTTTCTCCCTTGGTCACAGTTCGGTCTAACAGAGGCCGCAGAAAGGATGGGGTTTCTGAAATGACAACTTATGTTTTTAATTTCCTCAATGAAATCTGGTTTCCATATCATAAGATTAGCACTTGCATTTATTCAAATTGCAGCTTCCAATTTTGTACTCTTAGAACTTACTAGATATGCTTCTTTTAGCACCTGAGGACAAAATAACCTCTAGGGTTTCATCATTCTGCTGTCCTTTACTCTTAGCAGCAGGCATAATAGTTACTATCATTTTTTTTTTTTAATCTCAACCTCCCTCACTCTTAGATTCGGGAATTGATGGTAGAAGATAAAGCACTTTTAAATACAGACAATATTGAACATAGTTGTGGACAGCTGTAATCCTAGAACTCTGCCAAGCTAAGGCAGGAGGATCATGAGCTTGAGCCATGCCATGGCAACTTAACACCTCAGCAAGACCCTGTCTCAAAGCAAAACACACAATACAAAACACAGAAAACGTACAAAATAATTTCAGGCACAAGAGTGTGTTCCTGGATGGAAAGGTTAACGCTTACCTTCTTAAAAAATGTTATTACAATACAAAGTTCCAGAAGAAGTAAGTGGTTGAAAGAGTTTTTATTTCTTTCTAGTTCCAGGTCTATCTTAACATACTGAAACTAATTTGGGATCTTGATAGGTTCCTTTATTTCTGTCAAAAATTTGGGAATGACAGATGTGTTCAGAATTTTAGAAGGCATTTGTTTATGGGAAAGATAAAGAATTCTTATTTCCAAAGTGGTATGGAAGGCTGAGAAAAGAGATACATCCCAATATGGCCGCACATTTATGTTCTTGTGGGTTCTTTATAGTGTTAAGATTGCACTACAAAGAACTATGTTGTGAAGACTGTGTGATGTGGAGAGCAGGGGAGGATAATCCCCCCAAAAGGGGAAGCCATCAAAGCTTTCACTGTCCCCTCTACTTGAAACACAAGGGGCAGATTTATCTTCCTGGTGGCAGACTGGAGGGTATAACAGGCTCCAACTCGGGCGAGATCAGGTATGTTCAGGGAGGTATGGCCACGGACAGCTTCCTGACTTCACAGCTTCTAAAGAAGCTATTTGTTCTTTCTAGGAATGGGCAGTAACCCATGGATCTCTGCCTCCCCCTCATGGCTTCTAGCACTAAGAGCTTTTAAATCAGGCGGCACCTTCACACCAAGTCTGAAGAAGTCCTCTTACCCAGCACAGTCAGAGTTGCATTTGCAGAAATGCTTCCTGCACTGTTCTGAGCTGTGCAGCTGTACACGCCGATGTCTTCTATCTTCACGTCCACAATGAAGAACACGTCATCCTCGGGCATCACGTGCATGCGTCTCTCCCTTGCAGCTGGGAAGTCAGTGCCTCCATCCTTTTGCCAAGCGATCTGTGGGGCTGGGTGCCCCATGGCAGCACACTCCAAGCGTGCCATGGCCCCAGCGCGGATGGTCAGGTCCATAGGTGTCTTGGTGAATGAGGGAAGCACTGAAATCACAAAAGTAATGCAGGCCCATGTCCTGTGGTGTTTTGAGGGTTCACTCACCTTCTTTCCCACCACAGTCACCTGGTCTTTAAAAGTACTTGCAGCTGCCCCTGACAAAGGCAAAGCAGAGGTTCCTTCTGATTTCGAGATATGCAAACTAAAGTGGAAATGGAAAGATGAAGTAGCTTGTCTCGGGTTTCAGAGGTATCGAAAGGAGTCAAGATTAAACCCAAGTCACCTGCCTCTCAGACTAAAAGTCATTCTGCTATCTTCAGGCCACTTTTTAGTTGACTCAATAATTATGCATGAGCTGGTGTGCAAGTCAATTGATATCTGTTCCATGACAGTTCACTTGACTTTTTTTCTAAGTCCCTTCCTGAGGTCTAACATTTTACAGTTTCCATTTGTGTTCAGTACTACAATGTAGTGTTCAGAACAGTTCGGTGTGCCAGGCCTCAGTAATGCCTGGCTTAGCTACAAAACTCTAGGAGTTAGTTTCCTGCAGTGAGAGATGGAGAAAGGAAAGGAAGTCGGGAGCTATGAGAAGGACAGGGTAGAGATGGGACACAGAGTCAGGAGACAGAACTGGGGCTTTCTGTTTTCAAAGATCATCCCCAAGTACAAAGGGAAAGGAGTTTCACGTACTATTTACTGTAAGCTTGGCTTTGACAGAATAGGAGGAACCAAAGTGATTGGAGATGACACACTGATATTTCCCTTCACTGGCAAACTCCACGTTGCGCAGCCGCAGAATGGTGGTGTACTCCATCACCTCACCGCCCTGGGCCCGGAGGTGCGCGTAATTTTCCATCTCGGCATCGTGCAGGAGTTCATTGTCTTTCTTCCAAGCAAAAGTCATTGGAGAATCACTGCTGCTGGCGGCTGAGCAGATGAAACTCAAATTGGAGCCTTTTATTGCCGACTGTGTTTCTGGCTGAACCGTGATCTGGGGCTTGGGAAAATCATCTGTTCAAAATGGAGAGGAGGAAAGAAAATGACATGAAGGCTCCAGACAGCAAGGGCTGTTCACATCAGAGCACTATGGAATGCAACAGACAGCAGCTCAGGTCTGACCCTCAGCTGATGTTGCACAGATCGATGAGCAATCCTGTGCTGAAAGGATTCCCTGGAAGGGTGTCCACCAAGTCTTCTCGTGTCAGGCAGAGACAGAGGTCTATTGGCCCATCAGTGCTACCTGAGAGAAGATTCTTATCTTGAAACCATCAGAAAGCCTGTCCTTATTCCAAAAGTCATGTGCTTTAAGTCAGAAGGGGAGGCAGGTAAGAAATCACAGAGGAGATCAAACAATATGTAAACCTCAGTGATGTGTCATTTTTTTTTTTTCTGAGACAGGGCTTTGCTTTGTAGTTCAGGCTGTCCCTGAGCTCAGTCTCAAACTCACAGCAATCCTCCTGCCTCTGCCTCCCAAGTGCTGGGATTGCAGACATGAGCCACTACACCCAGCTCTGTGGTATGTGGTACTGATTGCTGGTGGGCATGAGTCTCCATACCCAGTATGGTATGTGGTTACTGGGTATTGAACCCAGGGCCTTGGGCTTGCAAGGCAGGCCCTGGAACCACTGAGCTAAATCTGTGTGCTGCATCATTTTAGCTGCATGACAGCAATTAAGTGATTATTTCAAAAGAGGTAGTATAGCAACCTGGAGATGCCAAGATATGATGCCATCAGATATGGTGGCACATGCCTATCATCCTCATTCAGGAAGCTGAGAAACAAAAATTATAATTTGTAGTCAGCCTCAGCAGCTTATCAAGGCCCAGCCTCATCTACATCTTCAGTTTTTCACACTAGAGAAATAATATAATGTTTATACATCTGTGTCCCCTGAAGTCCAGAATGTACGAGAGCTATTGTAAAATGGGAAGAAAATACTCAAAGGGAAAAGGGAAAGGGAGTGGGGCAGGGCAAAGAAAAGAAGGGAAAGAAAAAGTTTGATGGTAAAAGCAAAAAAAAAAAAAAAAAAAATGAAACATAGCTGTGTATAGAGAGGGGTGGAGGTTGTAAGGAGGGCAGGGGAGTGAGGAAAAATAAAAATCAAGATATATCATGTACAGGTACAAATTCTCAATTCTGAATGTAATTATAATTTATATCTAAAATGTATCAATGAACTCAACAAAGAAGAAAATATTAAAGAGTAAAACAAAAGATAAAAAAGACCCAGTCTCAGAGAAAGAGAGAGAGAGAATCAGTAGAGGACTTTTAAGTTCTCAGTATGAGGAATGATGTTTGAGGTGATGAACTATAGTTCTTCGCTGAAAAGTCCCACTGTATTCCACACAGGGGCACGATTAGTATGTGCTAATTAAAATCAGGCATTTTTAAAAGAAAAAAGCTGTTAAACTTCCAGGCTCATTGGCCATCTTTGAGTACTGCCATCAGAAACTGCCATTTCTCCTGTGTTCTTCATGAAGAAGCAACAACAAAATTTGAAAAAAAAAAAAAACCCATCAATCATATTAATCAGTATCACTGAAGATAGCAATTAACACCCCATTTACCATAAACAGAAGCAATATTAAAAAGCAGCAATTTAGTGAGAGCCAAAAAAAGGAAAAGTCCTGTAGTGAACCGAAAAGCATCTCCAAGTTGCTCTGTGGGGCGCTGGCTGTGGCCAGGAGCTGGAGCAGCCGATCAATCATGTCGCTGTGCTGCCCTGTCAGACTTACATTATAATTACAGCTCAGCAACTCTTTCATTTCCAACAGTTATTTTTAGTTCTCTCTCACTTTTTGGAAAAGCTACCTCTTTTGAGAACTTCGGTTTCTCAGAGACGTTCTAAACCCAGACAGAAACATCTCATATTTGCCAGCACGTGTATTTTTTGGGTGGTCTCATAGGTAACTTATGCATGGGAATGAGCAGGGGGAGGGGCTCTTCTGATAACTCTGAGGACGCCGATTTCCAGTGTGATGTTTGCTGCTTGTAAGCAAGACAGTTTCATCTGACTGTTCTGAAATTTTCATCTTATAAATCGATGTCTTGATTCAGATTAAATAAAAATAGGATGATATATATTTGTCTCAAAGCAAGAGGAGTTTGCATCTTGGCACGAGAGAACTGTAAAGCGGAACCATGGGAAAGGAACATCTCGGGCCCTTACTGACGAATGCCAAAAGTGTATTCACATCCAAAAGCTACATCAGAGGTTTTATTTCCAGAAACTGCTGGCACTATTTAATGCTGCAACCTAAAAAAGAAAATACTGCAGGCCAAGCAGTGCTGAGTCTGTCCTTACATGCCAGCGTAAAACATGGCTCTGTACTACCTTTACACGGGCTTCAACTGAAGCAAATTTTGATTTCATGCTTTACATACATAGTTATTTTGATAATAGTTTCAGAGATGGAAGCCTAGCAATTTTAATCAAGTTCTGACTAACTAGCTCTGTGGAGTGTGCGTAGGAAGACTTCTCATGCTGAAACCCTTGGGTGCTAAACAATGGACTTTAGAATTATTTATAACAAATTCAAATTTGCTGTTAATTATAATGCTTTGCCCAGCCAATGGCTCATTTTTCGGCAGCCCATAAATCCTTAGTGACTTAATTTTCTTTTTCCTCTAAGCCTTTTTCTCAACAAGCACTAAAGTAGAGGAGAAACAGCAGTTAAGAAACTTCCAGGTGGGCTGGGGATATAGCTCAGTGGTTCCAGTGTCTGTCTTGCAAGCTCAACTACCTGGGTTTGATCCCAGGTCACCACATAACAATACTGGGTATGGAGACTCACGCCCAGCACCAACCAGTACCACATACCACAGTGCCGGGCATGATGGCTCACGCCTGTAATCCCAGCACTCAGGAGGCAGAGGCAGGAGGATTGCTGTGATGTGAATTTGAGGCTGAGCTCAGGGCCAGCCTGAATCACAAAGCGAGACCCTGTCTCAAAAAACCTAAAAAAAAGAGAAACTTCCAGGCTCTGAACCAGGAACCACCTGCGAGGACCACTATCAGGAACAGCAAATTTCCCCATGTTTTCCACAAATAAACAATGACAAAAATAAGAAAGCAAACACCAATCATAAAAATAAAAATCAAGAAAGATAGCAATTAACATATCATCTACCAAAAAAGAGCAATAAATACTAAAAACGATATTAAAATGCAGAGACCATACGATTTTGGGGATTTAAGTGAAATATTCTCTAGCTCTCCAAGATCCAATTTCATTATCTTTCCACCAAACCACTCTGATGCAGAAATGAAGGCGTTTTAGAGAACTCTCTTTTCCATCTGTAAAATTAGAATAATCAGCAAACTATAGATCCATTTTCATCTATCTCAGCAGAAATAAAAGATTTATTAAGCAAGCATATGTCTGTTCAAAACCATTATTTGGACAAATAGGAGGGAAAATGAATTAAAAAAAATCAAGGGCAATACTTATACTCACCACACACAAAGCCATCTGGGCTAATGGCAAAAATACTTCTTCCTTTTAGCAGCTGAGGATGGGCACAACTGGCATTTACAAAGGTCTGAAAGTTGTTCTCTGCCACCCACTGTGGGAGCCATTTCAGTTGGCAATCACACAAAAGGCTTGATGTATTTAAATGCCTGAGGAAAGTAATTACATTCAATTTATTTTGCAAGAAATGCAGATTTCTATGAGTAAACTAAAGTAAATATTAACAACGTAATGAATTTAGAAACTGTTAAAAGTATCTGAGTCCATTTTAAATGTAAGAAGTGTACTTGGCACATTTTTATTATTATCATTGTGGCTGTTGTTTTTGCCTGACTGGGGCAGAGGATTAATAGATCAAGATTCCTGACTACAAAACTATTGCTACTATATTTAAGGACCTTAGTATATTTTGATCCCACAATTTAAGTTGCAAATTCAAAACAGAAAGAAAAATAAATCCATGCTACAATAGAGGCGATAAACAGTTTCTTTTGTTTTAAATTAAGTAAGGTGATAAAAATTAAAAATTAAGTCAGGGTAATATGTGCTAGAGACGTTTTAGAAAGACATAATGTAGGATAATGACACACTACATGACAGTTTCCCCTTCTCTCCTGGTTTGGAACTCTCAGAGGGAGAAGAAAAGCTTACAGTTGTTGAAGCCTCTTCATTTGCGCAAAGGCATTGCCTTGTAAAGACATAATGGCGTTGTCACTCAGGTCTCTGAAAAACAACCAAGTCAAACGCATCAAGAACACCATGGTCGTTCCACATCTTCAGGCAAAGTTTGTGTTCACGGCCCACCCCCTTCATTCACCAAGCAGATGCTCCAGGTGCTGAAATACATGCATGTGTCAGGCAACTCCAGGAAGCACCTACCACAAAGCATGGGTTGAGGACCCAGGAGGTTTGCCTTACACTTCCCAAGGGCCAAAGTTGTTTTGTTATATGTTTCTAGTATATTTTTCATTATTAAATTAGTAACTACTACTTAACTTTTAAATATACAAATAAAATTTCTCATAATTATGTGTTTTCCAAAACAGCATTCATAGGATACTTTTATGACATACACTCTGTTAAGTGATTTATCTGTTATTGCATTTATCCCTTAAGCAATCCCAAAGAAGATGGCATCACATGCAGTTCAGCAGAAAAGGGGAAAGTAAAAGCTGAATAAAATTCTAAAACCTATGCCTTTGACCACCAGCCTAATTCTGCTACACAGTTCACTGACCTAAAGGCAGTGAGATGCTCAGGCTAGATACAATTTTTAAAGTAAATACTCCAAGTAAGACATTTTAAAAGTAAAAGAGTATTGGACTGATTTTACTTTTTAACTAGCACATATAAGCAGATTAAATTAAACTCCTAGCCACAATGATTGCTATTGTTTCTTTACAGAGGTTAAAATATACAAGAGAGATTTTTGAATGAGACATGTAGTAGTAACAGACAAGGAAAGAAGATGCTGGACAGAAGCTAGGCAAGTAAAGGAAGGTTAAAGAAAAATGAAACAGACGTTTGCAGTCCACTGTCCGCTAATTCCACTTTCCCAGAAATGCAATGAGCCAGATGACAAACCCTCTGGCTGGTTTTCCTTCGAAAATAATCTGTTTCCATAAGTACAGCAATACCAGCTGGACCTCCCCAAACAGCTTTGTAGAATCATTCTACTACAATTTTCCCTCCTGTACCATCAGGTCTGGCAATTCAAATCTCCCTCATACCAACTGGTACACTCAGAAGATGACAAGGAGACGATTTATAGATAACACTTAAATTTTCACTGTCGGGGGCCGGGGAGTTAGCTCAGTGGTTCCGGCGCCTGTTTTCCAAGCGCAAGGACCCGGGTTCGATCCCTGGTCACCACATACCATACTGGGTGTGGAGACTCACGCCCAGCAGCAACCAGTACCACATACCACAGTGCCGGGCGTGGTGGCTCACGCCTGTAATCCCAGCACTTGGGAGGCAGAGGCAGGAGGATTGCTGTGATGTGAGTTGGAGGCTGAGCTCAGGGCCAGCCTGAACCACAAAGCGAGACCCTGTCTCAAAAAATCTAAAAAAAAATGTTTCACTGTCGGTACAAAGTCTAAAGGGGACAGCAAACCATGTATGTATTTTAAAAGATAACTTCTTTTGTCCAAGTTAAAACACACTAAAAATTTTGGCCATAAGCATTCTTTAAGAGTCCAAGTAGACACATACATTGCTTTGCAATTTTACTACACAAGTAGAAAGCATATACTAACGGTTTGTTGGTTCAGTTAGTCAAAACATAATGTTGAGGCAAATCTGGGCTCCTCCTGATGTCAACTAAATTTCCTCTCCCACTGAGTGAAAATCTTGAACCTCTATGTCTCATTTGATATGTGTGTGCCAGGAATTCTTTGTTAGGTGCAGAGATGGATCTGGTAAAAGCTATAGAGATGCAGCGACTCCATGAAGACAGAGGCAGCCATGCCCTGAGTCCTATTTCTGCCAGTCTGATGGTCAGTGACAAAGTAGAATGAGAGTGGTGGTTGTGCATTTTATATTAAGCATCAGCTACAAAACTTCCCAATATAATGTTTACATACTCCAAGTAATTTTAACTGTCCAGTTAAGGTTCCAACGAGCCTTCAGAACCTCCATTTAAATAGAAAATAGAGGTAGTACTATTTACTGAATAGCATTCATGTAAAGATCAAGGGAGATATACCCAGAAGAATGTCTAACATGTAATAAATGCACAATATATAGTACGCTTTTAAAAAAATTAAATATGTCAATACTTGATTAAAAGAAAATCTAATAATTACAGCAATGTACTTAAATGCATAGGTAAACATATACATGGAAATGTCTATCCAGATAGAGAGGTAGATAAATAGGAAAATAGGTAGGCCAGCAGCTAGACAGATGCATAGATACAAAGAAATGGCTGGTGGATGTATAAGTGTATTTTAATCACGTTCTAGCTTTTCTCTTTCTCTTTCTTGCCATGAGACTGGACATCCATCTTAGACTACTTCTAGGGTGACCGAATTCCAGCTACTCACAGATGTTCTAAAGCATCCAAACCCGTGAAGGCTTTTTTGGTAATAGATCGAATCCGATTTCCCTGCAGAGTTCTATGGAGAAAGAAAGAGAACAACAGTCACAGCACACCTGAACAGTTCGTTTAAAAGGAGCCAACTTGGGAGGGGAAGACTCATAAAAAGAATTGCTTTTTAAATCATTTGTGAACAATTCTGTTTTCTCCAATTGTACAGTTGTAAAAATGTAACCATGCCATCTACTTTTAATGTAGTTCAACATGGTTTTCAAAGAATTTCAAAGAACAGAGAACCTGGCAAAAACGGTATGTGTGAGTTGTTCTGATGGCCATTATTAAAACACTGATTTTCCAAGTCTTTTTTTTTTCATTTTCTGTTATTCAAATCTTTATTGGTACATTATGAATACACATCATCATCGTATTCAACCTTGAGTTTGTATCAGAATATGACATGACTTGATTCTCGTTTTCCTCCTCCCCCGCCCTGTAATCCTCTACCCCCTATATACATAAGCTTTGTTTCCTTTTCTCTTTATTACTGTAACATTCTTTTCCCCCTTGTTATTTACCCCTACATCCTCTTTCCTTTTAAATATTTTCTATTGCACAATATCAACTATACATATTGCAACTCATTTACGTCTTCATTTTCTCATACCAGTGAAAAGATTTCCAAGTCTTTTCAGGAATAAATTAATTCCTTTCCCTGTATTTCAAGGAAAGTATTTCCAACAAAGCAAGTATTACTGTAGGTTTCCTCTTTCTCCTCCTAATCAGCTTAAAATATAATATGGCCATCTGTAAAACCTTTTTAGAGCTGAATAAAAATTATTTTTATCCTGCATTCTTGGCGTCTACTGCAGCATTGTCGCTGGACACCCGATCACTTCACCTCAAAGTGCCTATGTGCACCATGCGGTGCTGAGGGCTTCCAAATGTTCAAGTTTGTGAATGTGTCCACGTCGACAGTAGTCATCTCCAAAATCTAACCACTCAAAATAATTAATGCTCTTAGTTATGAAAATAAGTTATGCCAACTGAAATGTTCTATTTTCTTCCAAGAAGCAAAGCCAGTGAATATATACATATTTTATACAACAGCCCTCATTTAGGGGAAAATGATTGAGAGCTGCAATCAGATTGATCACATATCTACCTTTAATCTCTTTATGATGTGAATTTACAGAACTGACTTCATTTAAGACAAAAATTTTAAGTCGAAGAGTAAGTCCAGTTGTAAGGCAAAGGATACTCACAGCCGTCTCAGTTTGTCAAGCCCAGAGAAGGCACCGTTCATGTCTTCAATAGTCCATGAAATTTCATTGTTTTTCAGATCCCTAATTTTAAAAAAAGTGTTCTTTTTAGAGATATGCTTCAGCAACCAAAGATCACCACCCAGGTAGCATGCCATTTGTCACAAATTCTTTGGAATTCCTTCTATCATCTCCACCCCTTTCAAAGTAATAAACTTAGCTTTCTCCTGTCCCTCCCTGTCCCTGTCCCTCTGTCTGCTCTCTTCCCTTGACTTTTAAAGTTTGCGATCCAAATCAAGACCACTGACTCTGGTCCTGTTAATTCTTCTATCATGTAATGCTTGCAACAGGCTACAGAGCACAAATTTCTGACCATGCAAAACATCAAAAGCCCAGAACAGAGCCCAACTCTCTTCTTCTCTCTTAGGACAGAGATCTGGTTATGGGTGTGACTATCTGATAGACAAGTATCCTCCTTCACTGCCTTTTGTATATCCTCTTACTCTAGCTACTTTTTCAATTTGTACTTTATAAAGAAAAAGCAGTGGGTTTAAAATTGTTTCCATCTTAAGCCGTTACTAACTTCCTGGAGATCCTGAGAAGGCTAAGAAAGATAATCATCCAGATAGTCCGTTCGCTCTCTTTTTAAATCCCTTTAAGAAACACATATGGATGAAATAGATCCATTTTAATCAAACTGTTCTGGGAAAGATTAAGACGCTACTTTGGAGGCCATACACATTTCCTTGACAACAAAGAAAAACTGCTGGGAGAAAAGTGGGCACATTTAAGAACCAATTAGGTTCGTAAACTAAGAGCAAAAGGTGTAACTTACAGACTCTTTAAACTGGAGAGCCCCCGGAAGGCACAATCAGCTATGTAGCTGACTTTGTTGTTGCCAATGTGCAGTGTATTTAGCAAGCTCAGGCCAAGGAAGCTTGAATCATCTAACCTCGACAACTGGTTGAAAGTTAAGTCCCTGTAAAGCAAAAGGAAATTTTAAAAACAGCCTTTGTTTTTCCATTTAACACAATGATTTGTTTTCAAAAAGCCAGGTAATAAAATGTAACTACCATAATCTATACTTTAGAATTGTGCCTTAACAATATTCTGGTAAACCTTATTTCTAATCTGAGTAATTGAAAAAAAATCAACAACAACAACAAACTGACCGTGACTGCTTTTGTCAATGGGCCATGAACTGAAGCGTCAAGAGTGGACCTTAGCTTATCACAACAGAAAGACGCGAGGTTGCGTGTGATAAAAGCTGTCACCTTGGAAACTTTGTGATGAGAATTTCACACATCACTGGTAAGGAGCTCATGCTCTGGCATGATCCTTACTCGTGAATCTGAAGAGAATAAAAGGCAACTCACAGCTCACTGAGTTTCTGGCAGAACTCCCAGGCGTCGGGGCTGATCCTGTGGATGGCGTTCTGGCTGAGATGGAGTTCCTGCAGCATCAGCAGCCCATAAAGCCAGCCCTTGGTGATTTCTGTTAGGTTGTTTTGGTCCAGCTGCCTACATTCACGATAAGAATCAAAGGTGGGATCCAGAGTACATTATCTAGTCTCTTCTAAAGGGCCACAGTGATTAAAACCTATTACATATCCCTGCTGTTACTAGATATTTAGCTTTGGAAATATGAGAACATCAGCAAAATAAAGTACGAGGTAGGGTTTTACTCACAAAATTTATATGCTTAGAAACTCTCATTTGGGCTTCCCAAAACAAAACTGAACATTAAATTATAAATAAGATTGTGCATTATGAGATAAGCATAAGATTTCAAATAAAAGCTGCTGCAGGCAAGTTCACTGAGCATTCTGTGATGACACTATCCATGTAGTGATAACCCACTTACAAGATTTCCATGCTGCTCAGCCCCCAAAAAGCTCCATCCATCAGCTTCGTTACTCCATTTCTTTGCATCTTCAGAGACTTCAGAGCACCAAGCCCTTGGAAAGTGAGTCCGTCTACACTTCTAATCTTGTTTCGGTTCAGTTCACTACATTGGATATTACAATTAAATAGCTTATGACAATTTATTCTAGAGGAAGTAATCAAATGTGCCACTACTACAACATATTTAACCCAGTCAGTGTTAAGTTATTTAGATGATTTTAAGTTCTGAAAAATTTTTATTGAGAACAGTATCAATTTGCAAGCAGTAAGTGGATCTCTTCCTGAAATGTGTGATGTATCTTTGGAATAACAAAATATTGGAAGTTGATGGCACATAAATTTCTAAACCATTATCCACTCAAGACAGAAGCAAACAAATCCACAGTTGTATTTACATGCTCAGGATGAGGACATTAAACATTACTCTGCAACATAAGTTCCATTCAGGAGCACAGCAATGCAGAGCTTCCCGCTTAGCCTGTTCACAAAGTTGGTAACTCTCTGGCGATTCTTTTTTAGATTGAATGCTTTCTTGCAGGCAGTAGCTTTCAACCTTGGCTGAACACTGGAACCACCTGGAGAGTTTTAAAAGTTACTGAAGCCTCGATCCTACCCCCAAGAGGTTTTAGGGTAATTGGTCTAGGGTGTGGCCTGGATGCTGGGAATTTTCAAAGCTCCCCAAGTCTCTATAATGTGCAGCCAAGGTTGAAAACCACTAATGCAGGAACCTGTGCCCAGATCTTTCCACCATTCTTAACAAGACAGTTTTTTACAGCCGTGTGAGCTAGCAGAGCCTCTCTGAGCTTTAGGCATTCTTCACACAAACTGCAGCTGTTGAGTGCCCCTGCGATTTCCTGAGTGCCACAATGGCGTCTTTGGAAGGGGACTTTCAATGATAGCATTGCTCTACTCTTCTAGCAACAATCTAACATGTCATGTTAAGCAGCAGCTCGAAGCTCTTGAGGAAATTCTTCAGCTCTATCTCTCACAGAACAGGCAGCCACATGTTTGTCTCTAAGCTCTTTTTGCCACATCAGGTGGACCTCGGTACACACACCCCAGGGTTGGGGAAGATGAGGACCCTTGACTCACAGGTGCTGCAGCTGGGGCAGCTTAAACATCTTGGGTGGGACTGTTGAGATCCGGTTCCTGTTCAGCTTCAAAACCAGCAGAGTACTGGCCAAGTTGTCAAAGTACCCAGGCTCCATGATTGTGATTCTGTTGCCGTTGATATACCTGTTGAAAGTTTCAAAATGAGCTGCTTTTGAGGTTTATTTGTTTTGAAAGTCAAAGTATGTACAATCTCTGTGTCTCTCTTACAAAGAATTTTCAGAGACTTAACCAATGGGCACTTAAAACCATTTCTCTTTAGGCCTTTGAGGAGAAATGTAGACTAACATTTCAAAGGCAGAGCACAGACTTAGCACGTGTGTGGTCCCGCGTTCAATCTCCAACACCAAAAAAATTAAAAAAAAAAAAAAAAAAGACTCACACATACTCCCTGACGAAGAGTCACTAGGATATTTGAAAGTTATCAAAATTAATTGTGGGTATATATCTAATTTTTGTGAATTTCTTTATTTAAAAAACACAGCAATGGTCTCGTCTTATTTTTTTTTAAAGAAACACTTCTATACCACATAGCTTTTGAGGCAAAAAATATCTAACTCTGTAATCCAGAAAAGTGAAGATATTGATCACTCCGGATTATAATGAACCTCATGTCACAATGAAAATTACATTTTGATTCGCTAGCAGTAATAGACGTAGAATTATACCTAAAAGGGTTTTTTCCTTTTGTATTATAAAATGATATTTTCATTAGAGGTGAAGATTTGTGGTAAAGAAAATGTCACTTACAGATATTTGAGTTTAAGGGGTGGAAATGTGGCTTTAAGTTCTGAAATGTCATTGTTGCTCAAGTCCAAAGTTTCAAGAGATTCAAATTGTTTCAGAGGTTCGGGTAATATCTCAGCAATCCTATTTCCAGCCCTGGAATAAAAGGCATCACAGATAATAGGTTTTATGTTACAGCAAATTGAAAAGGGAAAATATTTTTTATTTCTAACTTGTACTTCAGAAATATGAAAAACTGATCTAAATAGTACATTTAAACATTACAGAGCAGTACTATGGCTACTTTGTCATATTTATTGACTCATAAGTGATGATATTAGAAGACGGAAAATACTCATACACAAATATAAGATATAATTTTAAAGTGGCTACTCTCTATGTGTTTCAAATCAATCAGTTGATTTTTACTGTGACTATTTATTAGTTCTCCTTTTCATCAAATGGTAAGTGAAATACCTAATATCTTGTAAGATATGAATTTAATAATTCTCTATTTCTCTTCTTGATTCCTAATCTAATTCTTTTCTTGTAAAGTAACCAAATGACAGGTGCCAATGAACTTCAAATACATACACATCAGACTGGGTTTTTGAGAGCCATGCTAGAGAGATCATGTTTTGTTTTAGCAACAGTAATACTCAGTGCATTGCCAGAAGCTTCTGTTATCTGTGGTGAAACTCCAGGGCTCTCAATGTTTGAAAGTATGAATAATTCTCTAAAAGCCTAAAAGTCCCTGGGGAAAGCTAGATTAAGACACATGGGCATAAACAATCCTGAACTGCGAGGCAGTCACTAACACATGTGGCTCTTTTTATTTTTTAAAATTATCTTTATTGGTACATTATGAATACACATGATAATCGCATTCAACATTCACATGTGGCTCTTTAAAACATAGTCTTTGTTAGAATTCAGTTTTGCAGCTATCGCTCTCCTGTTTTAAGAGCTCAACAGCATCTTCTACTTGTTAGCTATCAAATGAGACTGTGCACACACAGAATATTTCCACCATCATGGAGAGTCCTATTGGTGAGTACTGCTGGAAATATTCTATATGAAATATAAAGAAGCCAAGTCAAAACTCTTAAAAGGTCTTCAATACTATAACTGTCAAGGGGAAATGTAGCATTAAATGGCAGCTTTATCAGAAAACAGTAATCAAACAGATATGAAAACCATCTCAATTGTCATATTAGATTAAATGGCTTGGTCCTTTTAGATCATCACTTGCAGAGGAAAACAACACACCAAAGTAGAAGAACTGAGAAGGTATTAGATCCCACCTACAAATCATAGAAACATCACTTCTTTTTAGTGCAAGGAACAACCTGGACATCATAAGGAGAATGGCATCACATAGAAATCTCATGCTGGTGTTTCTACAGTATGCACTTGATTTTCACTGAATGAGAAAACTTAGAGAGCACATCTCATGTGCATTTCTCTTAGCCTAAAAAGGTATGCACATGTGCATGACTCATCAAAATCTGCATTTCTTTTTTTAAAATTAAGTTTATTGGTACATGTTATACATACATCATGATCACATTCAACACTGAGGGCTTGTACCAGTATATGACACATCTTGATGCTCAGTTTTTTCCATTCTCCTGCCCTATACATAAGCTTTGTTTTCTTTTTTTAACCATCAATTTTTTTCTTTCCCTTTTTTACTAGCACCTACCCACCTTTTCCTTTGGAACATCTTCATGCTTTGAGTTTATTAAGATCTTTTGCACAGGTTTCTCACCACCTCAGAAGGTTGCTGAGGTACGGACACCTCACACATTTTCACAAAATTCTACACTGCATTCTGATGGAGAGAGTATGTGCACAGCTGGTCTTTCCTGCCATACTGAGAGCTTCTTGGAAGCAGGGTGGGTCTATGCCTGCCTTGGAATGTGGGTGAAATCTAGTCATGCTAAGCAAAGTTTAGTACTGAGCCCTACACTTCTCCTATATTAATCACAGAGTAATTTCTTGATAGAAAATTTTAAAATTAGAAAACTAGGGCTTTTCTTCTAATATGTCTAAGCATTTCTGAGCTACTTCACAGAGTGAGTCTAGATTGGTCCCTAACCAATTTGTGAAAGCTATTTTGTAGAACACAGAATGTCAGAGATACTTTGGAAGTTACATTCTTACTGGAGATGTCTGTGAAAGTTCTGATATACTTCACCTTGCAAAAACGCTGAGTTTCTGGTCTCAAACTGATGTGGAACCTACACTGGCTTGTTCAACCATCAGGAGGGCAACCCATAAGAACACCCCAGAATGCAGCCCCTCCCAGGCTGCGCTTTCACTTTACATGGTATAGGAGGTTGCCCATGAGTTTGTGTGGTTGGTCCTCACCAGAGTTAGAAGCTTCGCTTCCTGAACCTATGCAAGTGGCAGGGGCTGTTTTCTCTATAAGAAAGAACAGTAAGCAGGAGAAATGGGCCACACAGTCTATTTCCTAAACTAACGAAACTACTCAAAAACAGTGTTACAACCCACTGTCTTATTGGTATGGACTACTGGGATATCTTTTCTGTTCTTTCATAACCTACGACAGATTACTTAATTTTTTAAAACAATCAAGTATAGGTAGTGTATATTTTAAGAGCCATATTTTATGATAATAGCTAACAAATTTTATAAAAGAACTAGCAATCTTGTTTACAAGTCATAAATTATCGAACTCATCCTATTCCTGTCAAGTCTCACAGGGTTTGTTTACAGTCCAGTCAGCCGTGACCTCTGACTGTGACCATTTCCCACATCTGGATTTACCAATATCTAAACTCCTTGATCTTGCTGTGAGGTACAAGGTAATGTGAGTGAGACAATTAGTCAATTTTGAGGTCCCGGAGATGGATTCAGTCCAAGAGACAGGCCACAAGGCCTTAGGGTCAGGCTGTACGGATTAAACAAAACCACACTGGCGGTGTGTGGGGTGGGTGTCCTGAAATTTTCTTTTAAATTGTAACTCAATATTTGTGTTACTCGGATGTCCTCTCCCACAGACTGAAGTAACCTGAAGGGACCAAGTGCCCTTTTGCTTCAGTCTCTGTGCTGTCCCTCAAGAAACCTCCCTTTAAACTCTGCAGCAGGTTTTGGCCCTTGGGCTGTCTGTGGCCTTATAACTGCTCTTCCACAGTATTTAACAAGAACAAAAAGAAAATCCTCAGCTATAGATTTTTGCAATAAATGCAGTAAATTACTTTGTCGGGAGAGGGAGAACCGCAGGTGTCTATAACACTGGTCAAATAAGGCTACAAGTTAGATAACAGACCATCCAATCTTTGGTTTATATATTCGTTTGTTTATAAGGTAATTATGAACAAGGTCTTAAAACTGCCAATTACTTGAGTGACGAATAAAATTTTCCTTGCAGTAAAAGTTTGCTCCAGCCAAAGCCAGCAATTTCCTGAACTGCACACCTCCTAAACTGCAGTGGGAAAGCACTCAGTGATACACGAAGCACGCACAGTGCAGTCTTTGTCAGCTCTGCTTCCCACACAAAAACCTCTTACAACTGCCAGGATAATAACCCCTGTATCACAAAAATGTAAATTCATCCTAAAGGAACTAAATTAAATCCAAATGTCAGCTTCTTATTAGCTCTTACCTTAACTGGCAATAACCACCTGATGCATACCAGTTTAAAACAAAACAAAACAACAACAACAACAAAACAAAAATAAAACAACTTGCCTTATATCCTAAAAAGTTTTTTAAAAAGGAGGCAACTACATTTTAAAAATCAGTTTAAAAATCCCTTTTTTCACCTGAAACTCTCAGATGAATGTATTTCAGAGAATGGATCACAAATAGCCACTTCTAGAGAGAAAGATTCACTTCAGCCCTCCTTTAACTTTCCTCCTGACATAGATAATTGTCCAAATTGATTAAAACATTAAAAGGCACTATAGCTCATGAATATTTTGGTAAGAAATGTTAAATATTTGAATAAAAACAAAATGTGTCAATACCTTTTTCTATTACTTATTGGAAATACTGTATTTCCATTGTTCAAAAATGACAGGATGGTTTTGGACATAGTAGAAGGCCTTGTGAAAATCCATTTCGGAGACTGAGTATCTGTCTATGTCGATGGCACAGGGAGTTCGATGATCAGATCATCTCTGGGGTGAAATATGATCAGTTGCTTGAGGACCAACACACCTGAGGAGGGGCACACATGGTTCCCTCAGGCTTTTCAGAGGCCGTGGGAAAAACAGAAGCTCCACTCATTTCAGCCTTGGCTTCTTAGGTCTAACCATCATGATTCATTTTGCTGCCAATTGCATCTTTCGGCCAACTTTACCAAAACACTCTAACACACAGAGACAAACACAGTTTGCCATTTTCTTTTCAAATCTTTATTGGTACATTATATATGCACATCGTGATTGCACTCAGCAATAAGATTTGTGATGATGTTTACTCAGAGTGCTGGAGAGAGATCTAACCATGAATAAGAAGGAGATGCCCTTGACCTCTAGGAGCCTGAAGCCCTGGAGCAGGGAAGAACTAACCAAGAAGGGAGGTCAATGCTGAAGGAAATAGTATGAGAAGCAAGAAGAGAGAGCAGAAGGAGTTGAGAGGGCAGATCTCAGAGAGGAGGTGAGGACTGTGGCTGAGAAAACAAAACTTCCCACAGGAAAGATGACTACAATATGGCTTGGGGGAAAAAGCAGTGAGAGGGAGAGGGAACATTAATGTGGTCTATGTAGAATCAAATACATGAAGAGTTAGTAGCGAGAGGGGAGCAAGGTTTCTTAAGGCAATGAAAGAATACTGCCCTAATGGCTGGAGTTGGAATGCAAGAGTAGGGATTAGAGGAACATGAAGCTCAAGAGTAAGGTGGCTAAGAGATTAGATCAGAAACTTGAAATCCATGTTAGTTACTTGGTTTTATCTCAAGATATACTGTGATTGCTCTAGCAGCAGGTGGGATAAAGACTGGGTAAAGGGCAAACAAGTTTGAGTACAAAAGCATTGGTCAGAGGCTCCTGATTTGACACAGAGGACAAAAATTGGCATGATGTCCCCATAGGGATGACCTGTCTGGACACCAGTATCCTTCCTTCTCTAGTTTCCAAAGCACAGGTTGAACTTTCCTACTCCTCTGCCCATAGACCCAGGTTTCTAGCTTTACAACTTCTGGCCTTAGGACCTAGGTCAACTCTACTGGAATTCTGAATCTTTTTCTTCATTTTTTCTGTGTTTTGTATTCAGGAGATGGGAAGACTTGCACAGCATGGAGCACAGGCTCAATCCCTTTCTGCTCAGGAATGGGATGCTACTGACCAGAAGAGCCCAATACTGACATCTTGCTGTATCCCTCATGCTCTAGTAGAATGGATCTGTTACTGTCCATACTGGAAATGTGCTTGTATGACCTCATACAGTATTTAGAATATAGGCTCTGAAGATCAAACTGTTCTAAATAATTATCATCAAAGATAATTAATAAAGTTACTGATGTGACCACTTGATGTGATGGTAATACTTTCTGATTTACAGGAAGCCTACATGTCTCAAAACCACTCACATACTCTTACATGGATATAAGTGGCACAAGTTTCTTTCTAGAGTCTGAAAAGGGAACCAGAGAATGGAATGTTCTTTGTGAGGAACTGGATTACCGGTGTTTGTTTTTTTTCCATACAGGAATTCCTGAGCCGATCAAGTCCTTGATGAACAAGAAACACCTGTCCATAGTTTCAACTGTCCCTACCTACTGCACCAGATGACACACACAGCTCAGCTCTCGGCCTTGCAGCTGCGATGTGTAAGATGTGCACTCGTGGCTATTTAGAGAAAGTATGCGCAGCAGCGTGTTCCTATTAGAGTGGTATGTTCTCTGAAATTCAATCTGAAACTTTCCTTTATCTGTGAGGCCTTCTCTTAGCATGCATCATTCTGACCATATCCCTCAAGTCCAACTCAGGGACTGTAACTAATAATTGCTGAACTTGTGGTCAATCCATATGAATAACTCTCAAGCATTATAAAGGTACTGACTGTTACAGTCTGGCTCTGTCCCAGGAAATACTGACTTCTATATGTAACGTGTGAGCAACCAGCTTAGCAGCATTTATAAAGAAATTTCAAGTCATTCAAATAAATACTACATTTTGTAAAGACATGAAAGGTCATTCATTTCAACAAGAGGCCCTCTGCCTTCTTCCAAAACACCAAAACAAGGTTCCTCAAGCCTCCAAGAAAATCACTTTGGTTGGAATAACCAAGGGCACTTCATATCAGGTTGCTTTTAACAGAGAGATTTGGCAAGCAAAGATCCTGCATGAGAGCATACAGATAAAAATAAACTGTCTCTGCTCATCTCTTTTCTGAAAAGATAATTAAGAAGCTTCATTAGACGAATGCATGTTTAGACTGGTCCTCTAGTACTGTGGCATCAAAGCGTAAAGCCAACTGCGGAAGCTCCTGCAAAGAGACAGATTCCTGATTAAGAACTAATAATCCTAACCAGCAGACAAGCCATTGCACAGGGAGCAATCGGTCCCTTCACCTCGGAGCCAGGTCAATGTGAAATGTGATTATCTTTTGGATCACAAGCAGTTCAAGATGGCTACAACATATTCAGTACAGAGATCTGACAATACTCAGCACCCTGTTCATTAGCCAGTTCTAACACATGCTAAAAATGAAAAAAGAAATACAATTCAAAAGCCCATTCATACCACATACAAAATAGCCCTTCTTTGATCCCCAAGAGTATATTCAACTTAGTGCTTAGGTAAGAAGAAATTTAAAAGCTGATCACAGAAGACAGCAAGATGATAAAAATACTTACCGAAAAACTGTTATATACTGAAGTAATTTATGCATAGTCAATTGGATTTAACAAAACTCTTCCTTATTTTTTAGAAATACATGTGCTCCACAACAATTTTCATATGTCAAACCACAGTTAGGATAGGTCTGTAAGTCTGAGTGCCTCAATTAGTTTATAATTTACTTGTAAAAGAGAAAACATCTAATTAATTCATTTCATCTCCCTGGAACTCAGAACACAATGAATGAGTTCAGGATCCTGAAGTGAACTATCTTGACTAGTGCAGAAACTTGAGACCAGCTTTAGATTGGCCGCCCAGGATTTATCTGAACTGCTGTTCAAGATACCCACCTATATCAAAAACAGTAGGTACAGTATAGACACCAGACAGAAAACATAAAAATAGAGGCACCCTATGTGAATCAAAATGTGCCCATGCAAGACCTATTTGATCTATAAATTCAAACCACAGTTGTACAGAGAGTGGACTCTGCTTCTGTTCCTGGTTCTGTGTCTCAATTGTTATGGTTAACAAATCTTAATTTTCTCACTTGTAAGTGAAGGAAGATGGAATCAAATGACCTCTTTTACCCTCAAGGATCTAGGATTCTAGATTTGCATGAGAGAGAGAAGAAGATTTGGTACAGAAGCATCACCAAGCTGTACTGTGTAAACACTGCATAAAGATTTCAATAAAGGGGAAAAAAAAAAAACAAAAAACAACTCCTGCAATGTCTCCTAGTCTAACCTCCTCTTACCTCTCTTGTGCCACTTAAGCTAAGTGTCAATGTGGTTGCCTTGGGAGCTAGCTAGGGGCTCCTAAATTGCACTTCTAGGAGTGGCTGAGTGGGTCCTGCAGCTGTGACTTTGGGGTCTGTATCTGTGCCCTGGCTTATTCCTCTCTGGCTCTCTTCCCAACTTCCCTATTTTCCACACAAGGAACTAAGCTGTATTTTTCCACCAAGTCTTTCTACTGTGATGTTTCTGCTTTAACCGTGAACTAAGCCAAAATAAACCTCTCTTCTTTTAAATTGTGTATGTCTGGCATTTGGTGACAGCAACTAAAACCTGACTGATACATCGATGTCCTCTTGCCTGGATGCCCTTTCATCACTTTTCTTGTTTTATTCCCTCATTTTTCTGAGACATATCTTTTATTAGGCAGCTAGTCCAGAAACCATACATAAAAGGTTTCTTTTCACTGCTGGAAATGTGCACAGGACTGACAGTTTGGTTGAACACGGAATTTAGGTAGAAATCCTTTTTGGTTTTGGATTGGGAAGGCACTGCTTTACCACATCATAGTGTTTATGGAGGGAGTTGAGAAGCCAGTTGATTCTTCATCTCAATGTGGCTCAAACTTCACCACATAGCAAAAGTAGAGGATTTTAACTTCTCTCAATTTACTTGCTGGACATTTCTTTTTCTTATGTCTTTCATGATGCTTTTCTAGACTTAGCACTGTTTCTTTACACTCTCCAAATATCAGATTTGTCTTGATTAATTTGGTTGATTTTTGTTTCAAAATTTCCTTGTTCTCCCACCATCTGTATTCTTTTCTCCTTTTGTTTTAGCCTCTGCTTGACTGGAAACCTCTTTAGAAGTCTAACAACTGATAGCTACTTATTAATAAACACTAAGCAGCAGCAGTTGTAAGATTAACGGAGCTCCATGTGAGGTGAGTGAGGATGGAGATGGTCAGTTTCCCCACAGGTGACAAGGAGAGGGCTCATTACATGATGGAAGAGCCACACACCAGCTCCTGTGGGGCCTCCCTCTCACACCCTCAGGCTCTGCTCTGGTGGTGGAAGTATGGCTGGCATCATCTGGCAAGGCTAACAAGGCTAACAGGGCAATGAGCTGAGAGAAGGGAGTATCAACCTCCATAGTCAGCTTTGACCTAACAGCTTTGATTTTAGAAGATGGTATCTTTAATCCTATTTCAATTTCACAGACTTTCTGTTTAAGCTATTCTGAAACTTCCAGTCTGCTGTGTAAGGGGACAAGTACTCAGTGGGCTTTGAGTTTGTTTTTAATTGGTACATTTTAGGTATGCATTATGGTCACATTCTTCATCAGGAATTTGTACCTGTGCATGATATATCTTAATCCTTATTTTTTCCTATTGTCCTGACCTCCCTTCAACCCTTCTCCCATATACATAAGTTTGTTTCCTTTTTGCCATCTCTCATAAGTAAGAGAAATGGGACACAGATGTATAAGTACTGTATAGTTTCTCTAGTGTGAGTAACTGAAGGTATAAATGGGCTTTGAGTTTTGGAGTAGGAATGCAGAGTTCTGATGACTTCTCATGAGACCTTTTTAATTCTTACATGGTTCACAGAACAACGGATTAGGAATAGCACAGCATGGCACATTTTGATTTCACTCATGGATTTAACTCATCCTTGTAAATAAGACATAGAGAATGCTTGGCACACTCCTGGGCCTTCAGCATTCAGGAGAGTCATTAAATTCAGTTCAACCTAAGCAATTTAACAAAACAATAACAAAGCAACAATTAAAAATGCTTCAGTGTGAACACTTTGGGTTTAATTCCCAGGACTGTGGAAAGGCAGAGAAAATGTGGTGGTGATAATCATACAGGCAAAGTCACATCTCCAGTCTCTATGCCTTGACTGGCATCAAGCTTGAAGGACTTCTGTTATATAAAAGTATCTATCGCTGGATAGAACAGGTCAAAATGTAATAGCTATTCTATCTGCTGTCAGATTTACTGGTTGTTTTAATATTTAGCTCTTTGATCTACTTTTATTTTGAATTACTACCTAGTGAGAGATATGGGTCTAGTGTCAAGCTTCTGCATGCAGAGAGCCAGTTTTTCTAGCACCACATACTAAAGAGATGATCTGGAGCTGCAGTGGCATAGCAGGTTAGCATACAGGACCTACACAAAGAAGTCATATTTTCTCCAGTGTGCATCTTTGCATCCTTTGACAAAGATCCAGAAGTAGTTGGATATGTTTGGGGTTGTTCCTGCATCTTCTGGTAAGAGGCCAGTACTTTTTTAACTGAACCCTCTTTATACAGGAAATAGTATCAAGAATCAACAAAAGAGATGCCATCAAACTAAAAAGCTGCACAGTCAAAGAAATGACAGGGTGAAAGAAAAGATCCTACAGAATGGGAAAAAATTTCCAACCATCTAAGAAAAAGTCCAGTCAAAGATTGGGCTAATGAAATGAACAGATACTTCAAAGAAGTACCAATGTCCAAAAAATATAGGAAGAAATGTTCAACAAACTGGTCATTAGAAAAATGCAAAGGAAAATAACACAGATTCCATCTTACCCCAGAAAGAATGGCCATCACCAAGAAATCAAATAATAGCAAGTGCTGGCAGAGCTACGGGGAGAAAAGGAATCTTGTACATGGTTGGTGAGTATGTGAACCCACCATAGTACAACCACATAGAAATCAGTGTGGGGATTCCTAACAAAAATAAAATTAGATATGCCTTTGACTCAGCTCTTCCTTTCCTTGGTATCTTCCAAAAACAGTTATATACATCATATTACAGTGATGCTTGAGTATCCATCTTGATGCCTTCACAGTGTGTAATAGCTAAACCTTGGAAATAGCCTATATTTCTGAAAACAGATGAATGCATATAGAAAATATGGCATCAACATAATGGGGTATTACTTTATTAAAGATAAACTTGAGTCATTTATAAGAAAATGGGTGCATCCTGAGACCATAATGTGTAGTAAAATAAATCAGACAGACAGGCTTAAAAACAACATGGTTTCTCCTATTAGGAAATCCAAATAATCAAGAATAAAAAGTAAAAGATAGATAACAAAAAGAAGGGATACAGATCCTTCTCAAATGGTAAGGGGATCAAAAGATGGAAGGAAATGGTAGAGGAATGGGATGAAAAGGAACTGAGATGTGTTATGTACATGTATTAACTCCACACACGGAATGTCAGCATTACATACTCTAAACATAAACTAATAAAAAGTAACTAATTTTTCTAAGAAAAAAAATACCCATGAATGGAATAGCCATGAAAATCTGAACCAGGAACATGAAAGACTTTAAGTAAATCTTAAAGTTTTAGACATGTAAATACTATAATGCCCCAAATAGAAGAAGTTGTTTTACTCACCACATAGGGTGAGGACAAGCGGCTAAGGTACAGAAGGGCAGAGCTCAGCTTAGCATATAAAGTCCTAATAATCACAATTTCAGAATTAGTCACTGTAAAAGATTTCTAATGAACTTTTGTCCATGAAGAATAGAACATCCCTGGAGATGCTTGAGGAGAGAAATAAGATAACCTTTTTCAGGAATTTGTCCATTAAAAAATGTTTTCCAATTCCAAGTTACTAGGATTGCAAATAGCTGCTTAAAACTAATTTAAAATGAGTTCTAACAGTATATGACATAGAAAACTATCTCTAACTATTTTCACTTTTTGATACTTGCATGGACATGATGAATAAGAAAGAAAGATCTACACAACTGATTACTTCCCCAGGTATGTACACATCCATTCATCTCTGAAGAGTACTGCCCTCTAGGTAGCTAGTGCCTTGTGTGGGATTATACAACAATTCAAAACATCTTAATTTTTCCAGAAAGGAAAAGGGGGGTGGGAGGAGAGAAGGAGGGAGGGAAGGAAGAAAGGAAGGAAAGAGGAATAGAAATAGGAAGAGAGAAAGAAAGGAAGAAGGAAAGTAAGGAGAGAGAGAAGAAAGAAAGAAGGAGAAAGAAGAAAAAGGAAACGTATACGTGTGTTCATTTGGACTATTGCCTAATTTAATTGCTTGGTGATAAAATAGCTAAAATTGCTCTACTTGGAGAGATTGACAGTATACAAACTTCTGTCATATTTATCTTATGTGGTATGGTACTTGCAGCATAAATATTATTTTAATATTTCACATTGCCTTCAATCCAAAAACTGCTGTCTGCCTGCTAAATCTGTATGCATAGAGAACAGACAGCCAGGCAGGTGATGTTAAGTACTACAAAGAAGGTATTTATATTTATAATTGCTTTTGCTTTCATGTTTTGAATTTAGTACTTAAGTAACTTTCAGCTCAAGAAGGAAGCAGATGTACTAGTTGGAACTCTGTTTCACTATTTTGTCTCTACCAACCTAGAGCTGAACTTCTGGCCCATGGAAGCCAGAGAAGAAACAAATATAAGGAAGAGAAGGAGGAAAAGTGACTAGACAGGAATAGAAACACATGTTGAATCTTGCCACTTCAATCACAAAAAGCTACATGTTGTAACATTATTGTTTTGTCTATCTTGGCAGAACAAACTTCCTTCAGCATAGTGAAGTCATTCAGTTGAAGTTGTACCTGATACTTTGAAGGAATCATCAAAATGGCCAGAATGAAGTTGGGGAACAGCATGAAAAAATGACATAGGTTTGGTACATTTTCATAGCAAGCAAGCCCTATTGGAAGTCAGATTCAAGGGAATGGGGGTCAGTTTTGTGGGCTTCAAAAAATGACACTGGATAAAACTGGCCATTGTTCATTCTACAACTGTTGCTGCTTTGGGGAAAAAAAGTTTTATAAATTAAAATTGTTTTTTGTATATGGCAAGGGAGGAACAGAAAATGGAATCACATGTATTAATTCAGGCTAAACAATCCATCCATCATCCATTCAACAAACAGACACTGAGGATGTACCAGGCGCCAGACACGGTATGTGCCAGGGACATCATGGGGATGAGAACAGACGTGACCTCATCTTGGAAGTTTCATTTTCATTGGGAGAAAGAAAGACACCAAAGGATCCATAAGTGTAATTAAGGGTGATTATTTAGAGTATGTACATTATTATAATAGAGGAGATAAAAAATGTAAAAATGAACCTAAGTGTGATTACAAGGGGAGGGGCATGCTCTGGTTGCAGAAAAGCTTGTGCGCAGGAGCTGAGCAGTGACTCTGCAGGGGCTTCCAGGGAAAGGAGGACACGGAGTATCGTGTACCTTGGAAGGATTTTTTCTTGACCTAAGAGCAGTAGGAACCCACTGAAAGATCTACACAGCCAACCTTCCAAACTGAGGATTCAAAACCTGGTCAAGATTGAATTGTTGGGAAAGAACAGTTTCTGATGTAATGGGAAGATAAACGGTATTTGTCACAACTCCAGCTTTGTGTACAGTACACTCTCTTTTATGTGCAAATCATATATAAATGCTGCATAGTCCAATAAAAGTATAGCACTTATGATATTAAGATGTTTATGTGTTTATTCTGTAAGACTTGCGCTCCATTAAGTGCCATTGTATCAGGTTTATGTACACTGACAAAACATTTCGTGTCTGGTTCTTTCCGTGCAGAGGAGACACCAGCCCGATCCTCTGCAGCAGAACCACCTGCACACAGGGCTGCACAACACAGCTAAGGTGGACAAAGAAGGGGCTGCCTTTCCATTCCACTTTGGGCAAGGGTGGGGTATGGATGGCATCCACTTAATCAAAAAGGGAGCTATTGGACTCCCTTCAGAAATTCACATTCTATTTATGGCTTTAGCAAGTTGTCCCCAAGTTCCTTAACTAGTATGACAAGCTGGTGACTTCTCTTGGTTTAAATGACTGTTCCAATTTTACTAGCTATTTACAATTTACTAAGAGATATATATATATATATATATATATATATATATATATATATATATCTGTATCTATATATCTCTATAGATATATATAGATATAGATATATCTATAGAGATATATCGATATATCTATGGAGATATAGATATATCTATATATCTCTATAGATATGAGATATATAGATATAGATATATCTCCATAGATATAGATATATTTATCTATATATCTCTATAGATATAGATATATTTATATATATATGACAAACTTATAATACTTGTCTTTCTTACACTTATTTTGTCTCAACTTTGAACCTATTAAAATAATATTGTTTTTAAACTTATAAATTTAGTTGGATATATTATTTACATAGTACCACACAATCATGCCAGTTTCTTGTATCAGTCTCCCAAACTGATCTCTTTAACAGTGCAAGTTTAAAATGTAATGAGAAAGGGGCCAGGGATTTATCTCAGTGCTTCTGGCTCCTGTCTTGCAAGTGCAAGGACCCAGGTTTGATCTCCCGGTAACCATATACAATACTGGGTGTGGAGACTCATGCCTAGCAGCAACCAGTATCACATACCACAGTGCTGGGCGTGGTGGCTCATGCCTATAATCCCAGTACTCAGGAAGCAGAGACAGGAGGATTGCTGTGATGTGAGTTTGAGGCTGAGCTCAGGGCCAGCCTGAACCACAAAATGAGACCCTGTCTCAAAAAAAAAAAAGAGAGAAATATATGCATATAGATGAAATCTCCACTTAATGTGGTGCTAAATTTGCTACACAAACAACAGCACACAGTTAGCTTAAGATTGGATTACACACAGACAAGTTGAAAATACTGTCAGCTCAAAGTACAGTTTATACACCTTATCTATCTTAGATGGGCCTGGAACACTCACATTATCCAACAGATGGACAAAATCACCCAACACAAAGCCCATTTCATAGTAAAGAGCTAGGTGTCTCATGTAGCTTTTATTCTGCTGTTCTGACAGTGAAAAACACAATTCTTAAGAACAATCATGGCAACGAAACATCTAAGCCAGGACATCCAGAGTCAGAAATGGTCTGACTGCAAAGTGACTCCTGACCCCTCCTTCAGCTCTTCACATCCACTGTCCAGAAGTCAAAGCTCATATGAATTCCACCCTATGGCCAATTTCCTTTCGTGGGCAAAAGAGATGTGCCCTGATCCAGCACAGAGTTCAGAGAACAGAAAACTCCAGTGGCCTACGAAGCCACACTACAGCATCTGACTTGAAAATGCACTCTGAGAAAGTGACTTGAGAAAGAAGCGAAAAGCAAACTCTGTGCTAAACTGTCCTTTCATTTCTCTCAAAATCTTCAACAATTCCTTCGAAGACCACAAAATACATGGTATGGCAAATGCTTTCCAAGCAGATCCGATCAACTTACTCACTCCTGGGCTTACAATCTACACTGTGGATCCTGCACATGCGTACAACCAGAACATCGGCTTGTCTTCTCAAAACTGGAGGCCACGTCCCCGTCCCGTTTTCTCTGTACCCATCTAGCACATTGTAGGTGTTGCTAAGGGCACTTGGGCAGTTCCAAATTTGCATTATAGATATGCATGCCTCTAGGCTAGAAATATGACTCACTCACTCTCCTATCGTGAATGTGTGCTTGCCTTCTTTATTAACCATTTGAAAAAAGTAGAAGCTATCCTGTTCTTTTACCTTCAGTGTAGACTACTTTCTCCCTCTCTCATTTATTGCTCCAGGATCGTTTCTGAATCCTGCGACCCTCCCGGGGGGAGGGTCCAGCATCCACTCTGGCCCACTGCCCTGAGCCAAGCTGTCCCACCAGGCTGCAACTGTGAGCAGAGCAGCTGCGGCTCTTCACGCTCCCCAGAGTCCTTTCATGTATTGGGTGCCATTTGATCCTCTGCCGGAACCAGAGGAGAGAGGCGGGCAGACTCCCAGACTGTTGGGACAGATAAACAAAGGAGTTAATTAAGTTTTCCGGAGGTCAGACAGGTCACTGGTGCAAGGCCAGACAAAAACCTGTGCACCCCATTCCCAGCTCAGGTCTTTCCCACAGCACAAAGGCTGCTCTCATCCACGTCCACTAGGACTCTTAATGAGTATATTCTACATGCCATCTATGTCTTAGGATATCTCGTACTCTGGAAGGAGAGGTGACAAATGTCACTAGGGAGGCCACATGTAGCACTCATGGGAGAAAGGAAATCACTATACTTCCAGTAATTCTGTGGAAACTACACTTCATGCCACACAAACTCCCAGTGATTGCTATCACCCACTACTGTTCTGTGTACTGGATAAGTGGCCTAGACCCAGCAGTAGCACATGGTGGATACTTTGGTGTGTCCCCGAAGCATGCCAACAAGAGAGCACATAGGCTCTGTGGACCCTCTCGCACCCTTGTTCAGCCCTACGGCACCACCAGGGAAAAGCATTTATTACAAATGCTCCTGAGCAGGCCCTTACAACACAGCAAAGAACTTGAAGGCCACCCATGAGTCCCCCTTCCACTGGTGAGCCCAAGATGGCTCTTTTCCTTCAGGATGGGCACAGATTAATTTTGTGGGTAGGTGTATGAGTTTTGTTGTTGTGTTTTGCATCTTGCATTTTTAGTTCAAGGCCCAATGTAAGAGTTCACAGGCACGAAGCCCACATGGGCTGCAAGAAGACCATTTTTCTGAGCACAAAGTTCAGCCTTGGTGAGCTGAGACCTTCACACTTACGAAGGCGAATGAGAATGGCTGCTTTGACCACGCCTCTCCCAGGTCCTCCACGGCAGGTGCTCACTGGCCAGAAAAGAGAGCTGACCTACTTAAGTCACTGTCCTTTTTTTCTTTGAATTTTATTACTGCTGTTGTTATAATTTATTTTCATAGTTTTATTGGCTGTGCACAGGTGAACTCTGTGAACCTTCAGCTAAAAGTTCAGCCTAAGTGAGCAAGAGGTGATCTATTGGAATTTGGATTCTGCTAAGTGTGTACAACTGTTCCTTAAAAGCAATTTTTTTGCGAGGGGTGGATAACACTTTTAATTCCAGTTACAATTATATAACTGTCACTATTCAGTATTTTGTTTACAACCAGTTCTGATGCACAAGATTTTCAAGCGAAATAGTGTCTATCAAACTACATATGTATGCAAAGTTAACAGGCTATGTGAAGCTTTATGTTAAAAATACCTTCATGAAAATAAACATTCAAGCAGTTCTCACAGCTTTAAGAATATGATTAAAAATACACATTCCAATAAAAAATAAAGACAATGATCAATACTGATTACTCAGTTATTTTTAAACTTTTACTCATCTATACATGAGTGTGCATCAGATTAAAGTCTGCATATTGTGAATCTAAACCCATGAAAAAGTCTGCTGACAGCTCCACAGGGTAATTAAGGAGGTAGCTTCCCATATAGTATAGGCGAATCATCCTGTCTTCTAAACACATGCACAGTATTTCCACTTAGCAACATGGAAAATACTCAGATTCAGGAGAAAAGGAAGAACAGCAACTGACCTCACTGGGGCACTTCAGTGGAAGAGGCATAAACGACAGCCTAAGGTTGTTTTAATGGGGACACCTTTCCAAAGTACAGTAAGAATTTTTAAGAAATATTATGCAGAGGGGAAGCCCAGCTCCCTTAGAACAGATACTCAATGGCTGCATTGAACATTTGTTGGGGTTTAAAAACTGCTTCATTCATACATTAATTGAGCATGAACTATATGCCACTTACTTGCATTTGGTGCTGGAGGAAAAGTCAGCCTCAAAATACAGAAAGGAAAAGTGCGAACAGTGTCATGTTCTGACTGGCTGTTAGTGGCACATACAGGTGGGGAAAAGCGGGCTCAATGCAGAGAAGCCCAGGGACAGTCATGCTCTGGTCGCCACTCAGGAAGCTTGACCCTGCATTCCCTTTTAAACTGTCAAGTCCGTGGGCCAGGGATTTAGCTCAGTGGTTCTGGCCTCTGCCTGGAGAGTGCAAGGTCCTGAGTTCAATCCCCAGGACCACATAACGCAATGCTAGACATGGTGGCTCACGCCTGTAATCCTAGCACTTGGGAAGCAGAGGCAGGAGGACTGTTGTGAGTTCAAGACTTGCCTGGGCTACGTAGTGAACTCAGGGCCAACTTGAACTACAAAGAGAAATATTGTCTCTAAAAAAAAAAAAATTCCTTAAACTATCAAGCCCTGCTTCGACCTGCACATGCCTCATACTTCCTTCCCTGTTTTATTTGCCAGAATTTATTTTGGTTTTTGACACAGGGTATCCCTACACAATTCAGGCTGGCCTTGAACTCACTATATAGCTCAGGGTGGCCTCGAACTCTCAGCAGTCCTCTTCCTTAACCTCTCATCTACTGAGATTACAGGTATGAGTCACCACGCCTGGCCTCAGAATTTATTAGTAGCATTCTTTTTTTTTTTTTCTTGAGACAGGGTCTCGCTTTGTAGTTCAGACTGGCTCTGAGCTCAGCCTCAAACTCACTTCATAACAATCCTCCTGCCTCTGCCTCCTGAGTGCTGGGATGACAGGCGTGAGCCACCATGCTTGGCACTGTGGTATGTGGTACTGATTGCTGATGGGTGCGAGTCTCCATGCCCAGTATTGTATGTGGTTACCAGGGAATCGAACGTAGGCCCTTGCGCTTGCAAGACAGGCACCGGAACCACTGAGCTAACTCCCCGGCCCTATTAGTATCATTCTTGATGGTAGCCTTTCTGACTGTGTTGAGATGGACCCTCAATGCAGTTTGGTTTCTGTTTTTGGTGCAGATTGGTGAAACTTGGGACCTTGTGCATGATACACACATACTCCACTACTTACTACACTCTTAGTTCTTCAATGTCATTTTGATTTGTTTTTCCTAATGGTAAGAGATAGTGAACACTTTTTCCTATAATCATTGGTGATTATTACTTCTTTTGAGAAGTGTCTGTCTCATTTGCCCATTTTCTGATTACATTGCTCTTTTGGAATTGTTTTGAGTTCTTTACATATTCTATCAAAAAAGTAGCTGGCAAAGATCTCCCATTCTGGAGGATGTCATATCCCTGTTATTTTCTTTTTGGAGCAGGAGTTCTTTCATCAGATGCAAACTTACTTATCGATTCATGCTATTTTTCTCAAGCTAGTGAACTCCTACTCAGGAACTAGTTGCCCATGGCTTTATCTTGATAGGTTTCCCATAATTCTCTCTAGTAGTCTCAAAGTTTTAGGTTTTACAGTAAATACTTTGATCCATTTGATTTGATTTTTATGAAAATGGAGAGATAGAAATTTATCAATCTCCTCCAGGTAGGTAGATATCCAGTTTCCCTAGCGTCATTTGTTAAAAAACTGTCTTCTATATAACATATGTTTTTGATATCTTTGTCAAGAATCAGATGAATACAGCTGTGTGAGTTTATTTGTAGATCTGCTATTCTCTACCACTGATTTGCATGTTTATTTTCATGTTATTACTATAATGTTCTGTTACAATGGCTTTGTATTATAATTTGAAATCAGGTGTCATGAAGTCTCCAATATTATTCTTTCTATTCAGGACTGCTTTGGTTATTTGGGGATCTTTTGTGCTTCCATATGAATTTTAGGTATTTTTTTTAGCTCTGTGAAGGAACTTATTGCTGAGATTAAACTGAATTTATAAATTGCTTGAAGCAGTGTAGCCAGTTTAACAATACTGTATTAATTCTACTGATCCATGAATATGGGAGGTTTTTCCATCTTCTAGTGTCTTCTTTAATTTCTCCCCATGATGTTGAGCTCTGCTGTGAACAACTACTGCATTCTACTGATAGGGCGGAAACTGTGAAATAGGCCACCAGTGTTCCCAGACTGCTACAGGACTCTAGTTACCTGCCCCTTCCAACCACTGTCCTGTCACCTTTAGGCCATTCTCCCATTACAGCCACAAGGACATTTCAAATACTACATCTGATCATCTCACACTACTTTAAATCTTTTCAGCAGCTCTCAACCTTAGAGCATAGGTTTTGGGGTGCTACCAGCAAAGGTAATCAGTACTTACAACTACCTCTCTAGATCTGTGCAATGTCATCTCTCCAAAAACGACAAGCTATGAGGGAAAATGATGGGGCTGAGGATTTGGCTCATTGGTTCCAGGCACCTACCTTGCAAGTGCCAGGTCCTGAGTTTGATCCCCAGTAACCACATACAACAATGCCAGGTAAAGTCACTCACACCCACTAGCAATCAGTACCACATACCACAGTGCTGGGTCTGGTGGCTCACACCTGTAATCCCTATAATCAAGAGGCATAGGCAGGAGGATTTCTGTGAGTTCAAGGCTAGCCTAGGCTACACAGTGAGCTCAGGGCCAACCTGAACTGCAAAGTGAGACCCTGTCTCAAAAAAAAAAATAAAAAAAAAATAAAAAAGATGGATTTGCAGATAAGCTCTACCTTTAAAATAAAATAGAAAAAAGATTTATTTGATTATAATACTAACCCTATAAGTAACTTCAGAACTGTTTATACAATAGCTGATCAGAACTGGCAGGGAAGATATGTTAAAATGGATTCTCCTGGACTTCATCAAATTCAGTTATTTCGAATGTCCAAAACTGAAGCTAAATTGACATTTTAAACAAGAACTCTAACATACCCTTTGATAGCCACTAAGTTAACACTTTTTAACTTCAGGACATCAGACAAATATGTGTGAATTAGGCAATACTATATAAACTATCAGCATTGAGACTAATACACAACTATCTCTGTGTAATAACCAACAAGGCCTCTTTATCCAGCAATAACATTTTAATTTAAATTTTCCTACCTCAGTTCACAGTTCTAAAAATACCTATTGTTTGAGCAGGTTCAAGCTCACACAGAGCTTAAAGTAGTACATCAGAAATATTAATTTTTATTTTTCCGGTAGTATCAGGAAGTGAACCTTGTGCCTTGGCACTAAATTGCATCCTCAGCACTGTTTAAATTTTGTATTTTGTGACAGGAATTCACAAACTCACTCAGCTGCCCAGGCTAGACTCAAACTTAGCAATTCTCTTGGCTTAGCCTCCCAGAGTGCTGAAATTACAGGCGTGTACCACCATGCCCTGTTTAGATCACACTTTTGTTATGAGATCTGTTGATTTAAAGATTATTTCATCTCTTTTCCTTAAAAAATACTATCTTGCCACAGCCATTAAATTGTGAGAAAAAGAGAAAGGACAGACACACAACAAACCACCCTTGGCCCCTAGCACTCCAGTTGATTTCTGAACCATTTTAGGTAGGACTTAAGGGAAAGTTATGCTGATTAGATCTTTTACATTCTAAAAGATCCCTTGAAAGGTTAATGAGGGTGCTCAAGGAGTATTCCACTAGCTTTCCAGCTGCCTGGCATTTCACCAAGCTTTCCTAAGTTATCGGAACCAGGCCCTGACTGAATTCTTCTCTGAACACGGTGCCATTTGACACAACATTAGCTTCTAGCTCCTCTAGCTATAAGAAGAAAGTCTTCCTGATACGGTCCTCTCTGAATCCAGCCCCTCCACCTGGGAATGGTCCTCACAGCAGAGCAGTGACAGTACAAAGCCCAGATAGTAAACCTTATGCTGAAGATTGCAATTAAGTTACCCTTTTTCTTTAACACACATTTCCAAATTATTTAATGCACACACACACACACACACACACACACATATGTGATACATGTATATCTCATAGAATGTTTTCCTCCAGAAAATGATAAATAGATATAATCTTAATGACATAGAGATCAAATAGCCCTAGAAACTAAAAAAAAGGATTTAATTGTAGTCCTGCAATGAGTTTCTAATCTGAGTCATGTCATTTTTTTTTGAAATTTCTAAAATGTATGTATTTACTGTCTTCAAGACCTTCTATACAAAACAAAAGGTTCCACCCTGCATAACACAACACAGAAACTTAAGGGCTCTAGAAACATTGACTATACTACAGGCTTCACAGGAGCCTTCGGGAGAAAACAAAACACTTGCAGAAGGAAACACCAAAAGATATAAATGTATCCAGATATTTCATAGGTGTGAAAACAACGTTTCATTATCCATATTGTGTGTGTAGGCCCATTTTGTAAATTACCCTCCACAGAGTCTATGGGATGTGGACAAGCACTACCCGGGTCAACTGTTACACGAGGAAAACAAAGCAATCATTGGGCAGATGTATTATAGCAGATTAAGAGCAAAAACCATGAGATCAGGAAGATTCATGTGATATGTCGCATTCACTAAAGCGAAACATATACAAATGGAGAAGAATCCAAATTTTGAAGGTTTCTAAATGTTCAGATATGTGTCTAACTTTCTATTTACAAGTTATAGCTCTAAATGGTACAATTACTGCTATTTATTTCCAAAATAATTTTCTAATTTCCACATGAACTGTTATACTTCAACCTGAAGTCACGTCAAAGGTCTCTCTTTAGACTTCATTGTCTTCCTCACCCCTCCCAGGTTACAACATGGCACCATAGACCCATCAGCCATGAGGCTGCCGACCCTTGAGGCTGTCTTGAAAGTGCTGACAGAATCTGCCAAAACACATGGGAAGGACAGGAGGGCAAAGCAAGATTTTAAAAGGGCCCCCTTGGTCAACGAGGACAGCTATAGATACTTTAAGATAACAGAACCAGAATTCCATTTAGACTCCAATATTTTACACAATGTAAATGACAAAGAAAATGAGTATTAATGCTAACATAAAAATATTTTTTAAACTTAGTGTTTATTGGTCAAATACCAATTGCTTTTTCTTTCATTCTTTTCTGTTTCTGATCTTTGGAAAAACCACATTGGTATCAAATGTCACTTAGCTCTTATTCAAACTAAGAGAGCAGACACAGCGGCTGCAGGGTGACTTGGCTGACCTGGCCCTCAGTAAAAACAAACCTCTATAAATCACCAGATGTAAGCAATTGGATAGTGATAACTTTAATTAATTGAACAGTGTTCTTGAAATTTACTACATAATTTCAACCTTCCCAACACCTTTACCAGAAGCAACTAATAACGTATTCTTAAATTTCTTAAAAGAAGGTTATTTTTAAGTTCAGTGACTTATATCATTTAAGATCAAGGTAGTAAATTACTTAATTTTAGTAATTTAGCCAGGTATACTCTAAATATTACTTTTAAATGCTGATAAATCAAACTCCTTCCAAAATCTATTTCAAAACATGAATATATATGTTATCTGCCCTCCAAAATGTCACACAATTTTATTGATATCTAAAAACTCATATCTGCAAAATAACATGCAACATTTCTGACTTCAATCAAACATTTAATCTTAATTACATAAACTGATATACAGGGTAGAGATTTCTAAACCCTAATGTCTCCTTTAGACTCCAAACTTACAAGGGTTTCTCAACAGTTTATTATCAGCTCCCATTTATTCTCTCACACAAAAATTCTGATTACGGTTCTCTAAAAATGACATAATAATCCGTAGATCCCAAGCCAACCACTGAGTGAAGCCAGGATTAGAGTCTGACTCAACAACATATAAACAAATACACATTTGCATGGAGTAAGAGCTGCTTCCTTAAATCCTGGATAGTAGTTAAGCAAGGAGAGCTAAGTGTAGAATGTGTTGCTATGTATTGAAGGATATCTGAAATTGAGGAGACAGTATAGGTTAGAACACAACTTAACCATTTTAAAGAGCCTTTCTTTATTATACTCCAGAAGAAGTATTCAATATTGTCTACATGTTCTTTATGTTGGTCCATATGGTATCTGTCAACATAGATAGGACATTCTGCTAATATTCACTTACAGAGACAGAAGCGTAATATTCATTGAGACTGGGCCAAGATGTGGAATGGTTTCCAGTTCATTGTTGTTCAGTTTCCTATAAAGGACCAGAAAACGGGAGGGAAACTAATGAGCTCATCTGTAATTTACAGAAATGAAAACTTTAAAATGAACCTACCTCCCATATTATAGGTTTCAGACAATTTATTATAATCCAAACAACAAAAGTGAAATAGGAGGGAGGCAATAAATTTCATGCAAGTTTCCAGTACAAAGTAACCAAGACTCACACTTCTCGAAGGCTCTGAAGGTGGCTCAGGGAACCGGTCTTGATGAAAGATAATCTGTTGTGACTTAGGTCCCTGTAAGAAAGCAAAACCAAAATTACATGCAGTTTCTAAAAATACTAGTGGTGCTTAATGAAATGCAAGCCAGGGTGCACTTATGAAATATCCCTATTAACACCAGGGACAACCAGAGGAATAATTGGTCCATTCTTTCTACAAACTAGATGGAAACCAAAATGTCAAACTCAAAAATACAAACTGAGGACAAAATTAGTTTAAGAGACTGGCAGATTCAAATACTTTAAGCCCACAAACATTTTAAGAGATGTTTTTTGGCGAGTAGTGAACAGATCTTTTGTGAACTGGTCGTTTTGCTTTGCCCTCCCATCTCCCCACTCTCAACTTGATATGATGACATCATAGCTTACAAAAAGCGGCTAATTAGGCAGGTTGCTGAAAGGAAAGCCTTGAACAGAAAACTTTCATTGTCACAAAATTAAGCATCAGTGGCCTTATTACAGTCAAACAAAAAAGCAACTGCTTTCCATGCTTATTCTCTGAATTACGGCACAAATTCATTTACTACATCATGACAGCACACACACGCGCGCATATGTGTGTGTGTGTGTGTGTGTGTGTGTGTGTGTGTGCGCGTGTGTTCTAAAGGATACAGATAACCCAGGTCCTCTGCTTTCTCAAATCCCCCAAATCTCATTATGTGCTAATCTGACATATAACTTCAATCACATCACCCATCTAACCAAAAGATTTCCATCACTGAAATAAGTGTGCTTCTTCCTCAAAGACTTAGTCTAAATTAGCAAATAAGTAACTCAGTCTGACCAGATTTTAACAGGCAACCATACTCCTGAAAACAGCACATGTCTTTCCACACACACAGCAAGTTAGAAAGTCATGTCAGCCTTTAAATTCAAAATACGAAACAAGATCTGGAAACCATGCTTAATTATGTTCCTTGTATGTTTTAATGCACTTGAATATAAAGCTCTAAAATGGGGTTATGGAAGTAAAATGGCTGAACAGCTCCTAGAACCCAGGCTAATAGGCAGGACAGCTTGATGCTTTCCACTGAGCAAAGTAAGTCAACACTTAATGAATTCTTTCAGTGTTTAAAATAACTAAAGTGTCAGTTTTTGGTAGAAATCATGAACTATGTTACATGCATAAGTATGCTCACAAAATTAAAATGGAGAGAAATCAGGTCCAGAGAAGCCTAGTGTTCCTCAGTCCTTACTTAATCAGAAATTCGAGTTCCTTTAGTCTCAGTGTGTGTTTTGAGAGTAAACCTGGATTTCTCTATTTTACCTTAAAAAAAAAAACAACTGCAAAGTTTTTATTCAAAATATGTTTGCCTAAAGACCTACCAGACAGTAACAGACATGAGTAGATTTGTTCTGGTAGAGTTATAACATGAAAAAAAAATCTGGCACAGACTTGAAACTATAAAAATCCTGCAATTACAACCACGGCTGCGCGCTCCCCACACTGGCTGCAGCAGACACTTTCCCGCACAATCCGGCTCCGGTCCATCTGGACTTCATCAAGGGAACCGTGAGCCCAACAACTCATGTTAGGATTCAAACAAAACCTGTGTGCTTCTAGCACCCTAGATGGCCACAGATTTCCAACATGGTTTCAAAAACAACCGAGGGAAAGAGAGCCCTTCACCTGGGAGGCCACTCCTTTGGACTCACAGACTCACTCCTTTGGACTCCCTTATTTTAGGAACACGGAACCTGCGAACCCTGCCCCTCGCCCAGCCTACCCAGTTTTAAAGGCAGAAGGGGGAAGAACCGATCTGGCACTGGCATTTATTGGAGAAGATTTTCTTTTTAATTAAAAGAAAAACTAAGCCAAACCTGTGTTCTCCATTTCATTGTAAGGATTACTTCAGGGGCAATCCTATGAGAAATGAGATGGAGTGCTTCCCTCTTTTTATCACTAATGGGATGAGATGCCTGCAAAGAACAGGCCTTTAAAAGGAGAAACTGCCTTTAGAGACAGGTACACATGCTGCAGACCACGCGTTTTGGATCCCGAAACGGGAGTTGGCAACCTCCAATATTTCAGTTATTGCCACATACTTCCATTCCTGAGTTTTGTGCACTATAAAACCCACATTATATATGGGATAAGAAAAAAACCAACCCTTAAGTGACTTTTACTGCTAAACACTTAAAGCCATGAAACTTTTAATGTACCTAAATTTAGATCTAATATAGTTTACATTTCAGAAATGATTACTTTCCAGTTAAAGGATGTCACATTTTCCTAAATCTTCCTTATATTGTTTTTATGGCTAGACCACTAAAAAATGATATTCTGTCGATATTCTCTTAAATCCAGACGTTCAATAGGAAAGGCAGATTTTTCATTCTTGGAGGCCTCTTAAGGAATATCTTCGCCAGAAAACATTTCAAAAAAAATGTAGTGAGGTTAGTCAAAGAGAAAAGGGATGGGACAAAGAGGTGCTACCTATTCACAAAGAACACAGCTAGCCAAGTCCTTGGAAAATCAATTTTTTTCTACAAGGTAGTGAAGCTTCTCTTTCTGAATATTAGCGAACAATTAAACATGTATATGTGTCTATGTGAATAATCAATTCACAACACTTGGTTCCAGCTATCATTTTCTCCTCTTGGCATTTGGAAATCTGACTTCTGAGTCAATTTTTAAAATGCTAATACAGCACGGCTTCTTAATCAATCCCACTGGGGCCTGCAGAGCTGCTAATTCAGCAGAAATCTGCAAGGCTGAAAAACAAAAAGCCAGGCTGTAGCTGTTTTAAGACACTGATCCAAAGTGACTCATAAATCAGCCAGCTATGTTCGAGTTTTAGTCTGGAAAATATAGAAAAACAGCTGTGAAAACCATAAGGAGTATGACCCCACCCCGCCCCCCATCCTGGTATGGCCCGAAAGATTTATATAACAGGCCAACACTCCAGAAGTCACAGCAGAAACTACCTCTCAGACTTCACCTGAGCTCTGTTGAGAACACCAACATTGCTACCTAGTAAGATAAACAATTCTGAAATTCTAGTGAAAATTTAATAATAATTGAAGCTCTCGTTGGCAACAGAACAACTTTTCCCTCTTTTGGCTAAAACACATTTTAACAAGCACTCTTCTTTAAGGCTCCAAACTTTGTAATCACAAACTCTAGGCCAGTCTCCAAACAGGTACAATTTTAACAGCCATTTTCATTAAAGTACAGTATTAGTAGTTACTTTTTGAAATACTGAGTATAGTGTTGTTATTTTATAGCTCAAACTATTCAACTTTTTGCACATGGGGCTCCTATAGCAATAAATTATAACAGAATAAAAGTGGAAATATGTATGTTTTAACTTGCAAATCACACAAAAGTGACATTTTATTTCTTCTAAAGAATACTGTCACACATTTGTGCAAAGTTTGTACAAAGACAAACTTTCAGTATTTAAATTATGGAAAGGGAAAGGAAGATACAGAGAAGAACAAGATGCATTTTCTACTTGTTTCTGAACTGTGAAACTGCCTATGGAAGAGTTTTTCCAATTATATGCAATTGAAGTAAAAGCCCAGTTTTTGAAACCTATTCTCCTCTCTCTCTTTCTTTCTTTCTTTCTTTCTCTCTCTCTCTCTCTTTCTTTCTTTCTTTCTTCTCTTTCCCTTCCTTCCCTCTGTCTTCTCCTTTCAAAGGTGGAGAAGGGATCTCTGCAGGGCTTTAAGAACAGACAGAAGAAACATTTACAATAAGGAGCTTAGACCACATGGTTTGGTGACACCTACAAAGCTGGTCAGAAGTCACAGAAGTACAAGAGTGACAGGGCTGCTCAGTGCTGGATCACAGCAGGGCTCCTGACAACAGGCTGAGCACTTATTTATACAAGTGGAACTTATTTTCACATACATTTAAGGAATGTGGACTTGTACTGAGACAATTTACTGCTGGCGGAAATGTAATTAAAGGCTGTGCTAACCAAATAAACTGTAATTTGTTTTTAGTGTGCCACCAAATTATCTGCAAAACAAAATCCTAATTGGGTCAGCTACTTTTAAGACAATGTTTAAATAGGTATCAGCCCCCTTTGGTTCAACTCAACTTCTAATCAAGAGCACAACAGTTATCCCTCCTCCCACTCCAAATTTTTTTACACTAGTGTGACCCAAGAGGCTACTTGGCACTTTGGAAGTATTGAACAAAGTTAGATTCAATGTATCATCTAAATATTTCCGAACGCATCACAGGGAACACTACCCTCGCTTTCCTTCTCTTCCCTGTTATTCGTAGGTGTTCCCCTCCTTGGTCCCTAGTTCCCTCTCATATGTTGTCAATAGCCATTCACAACTCACGAATGCAGTACCTTGACCTCCACAACAGACAACTGAATGGAATTAGCTACAACTAATTGAAGTCTTCCTGCTTTCGGTTAGAGTCCTTATCTCCTTCACTGTAATAAAAACTAAACAAGACGTCCCGCGATAAGGTATTAGATATCAATTGAATTCGACTTTATTAAACTGTGGTTTATTAAAGCACAAAGAGCATGCTGTTTAATGGTCAACAGTTCTACAAATCATAAATAATTTATATTAGCACAATTTTATATATATATGTATATATATATGTATATATATATAACATATACATATATATGTTACATATATATGTATATATATTTATATACATATATATATAAAATCTTTTTTAAAGTTCTAGGCCAAGCCTTCATCAACTACTATTACCTTAATATTGACTACTACAGTTTTTTAAGAACTGAAACTTTCCACTGAAATTCTACTAGGCCAGATCTGAGATTTACTATGAACTGTAGTTTCATTTCTTTTAAACAGGGCTACATCTGTTTAAAGAAAATATAACTTTTAAAATTTGTTGTTTGGCTTTACAGTACTCCTCCAACTTCAACGAAGCTAGAGGCTAGATGACTAAAAAGAGACTTGGCAACTGGAAGAGACCAGCGTTCCCAGCTAAATAATGTTTTCTCTCTTATTCTTCCCCGCAGTTGGCAGTGGTTTCAGGTTTTCAGATTTCGCAGTTACAATCCAAAAACTTGCATAACGACGCTGGGCGGTCTCCCTGAACTGTCTGAGCGTGCTGAGAAGCCACAGAAATCACGCCCTTGGCTGAGAAAACGTGTTGGCTCTTTCCTTATCTCCTAAGCGCCACCTCACTCTACGCGAGGTGGACGTGTTACAGTGTGGAGCAGGAGGGAGACTTACAGTCTACTAATGTGAAACGAAGCACCAGGGAAGAGCAGCAGAAGCGTCTCCCGCAGCGTGAGCAGCGGCCGAACTGCGCGTTCGCGCTTCCCACGGGCCAGGCCCTGATCCCACTGGAGACCGACTGGGTGCCCCCCTCCCACCTCAGGCTAGGACAAACTCGGGCGTCCGCAGGTGGCCGTCTCTCCTGACCGCCCAGAAGGGGCGCGCAGACCGGTGTGGGCCTGGCGGTAGCCACGTCCCCCCGCCCCCCATCTGCGCCCGGGCAGGGCGCGCCCAGTGCCCACCTGCGCGGCACGCAGGAGCAGAGCCGAGGCCACCCGGTCTCTTTCCACCCGGGCAGCGCCGCCACAGGCCCAGGCAGGGCAGAGCCGCCCAGGAAGACGCCGCACACCGAGTCCTCAGCCACCGGGCCCTCGCCCGATCCCGAATACTTACAGCCGCGTGACCCAAGCCGGCAGCGGCTCGGGGAGGCGGGCCAGCCGCTGGTGACTGCAGTCCAGCAGGTCCCCGAGGCAGCGGCACGGAGCTGGGCACGGGCGTCCAGCCGCACCCCCGGCGAGCTGCCCGATCGGCCCTGGGCCGCCGCGCACGCTGCCCTCGGCCGGGCCCGCGCGCCCCAGCACCGCGCACAGCAGCAGCCCCAGCGCCAGCGCCGCAGACGGAGCCCGGAGCCCCGGCGCGCCCATCGCCGTCCACAGGCCTCTGGCTCGGGCGTCCCGCAGCTCTCGCCCGGGCTCGACACAAACTTCCAGGGGAGAGTGGGTGGACTTCGCAATCAGGACCGCGTGCTCTTCTCTCGAGCTCCCCGGGGAACTTTCACTCAGGTTAGCGAAGCCTGCTCATGCTCCTGAGCGGCGCGAGCGAAATGCAAAGGGTCGGCCAGTCGCGGCGGAGCTACAGCGCTAACCGCGCCCGCCGGCTTTGCCTGCAAAGAAACTTTTTCGCCTCCTCCCCCGCGCTGGCGAGCGGTCCCGAGCCGCTGAGCCGCCAGCGGGGCGGGGCCGCGCGAGGGGCGGGGAGGGGCGCGGGAGGCCGGCGCGCTCCCATTGGCTCCGCGACCGCAGCGGACCGCGCGGACACGTGACAATAACAAAGCTCCGGCCCTGGCCCAGGCACCGGTGAAAGTGGATTTGAGATGGAAGGAAATTCGGATACGTTTTCCAGCCTCTGTAGCCAGAAGTCTCCACTACGTCCTGGGAACCATCTATCAGACCGAGTTGAATGGCCAGAGGCAAGGAGCAAACAAGTGGGCAAACACTTAGGCTGGTTCTCTTAGCTGGAGGTACTGAGGGGAACTGAGGAAGCAAACTAAGCTCTGTTAAACCAGCTCTATTACAGGAAGCCTTTCGTTTCAGTTTTAAAAAATTTATATGTATTATTATAACCGTCCATGGATCAAACGATGGTTTCAATGAAAATGCAGTGCTTTTCACATTAATACCACTGGATTAATTTTCCCCATAAATTAGCACCAAAAACAAAGATTGCAATGAAATGTAAAAGCCATGGTTTTGGAGATGAGATTAAGATTCAGTTACAAATAGCCAGCCGTAGTGCTCTGGATAGAGCTGGGGGGAAAATCAATCAACCCGAGACGCCAATCCTGGGTTCCAGGCAATAAACAGTAATCACAATCTTATTTACTAGGGCCTTGAAGGAAAAATTTAGTATATGCATGGTGACCTACGAAATCTTTGAGTACTGACATATCTTGATAGAGAACACGACCAGGATGAGAGTACTTGCCTGCCTATGCGGGAGAGGAGGATGAACGTGAACGTGGATTCGGGCTATGGACTCTCAGGGAAGTCTGTGCTGTCGTCTTCTTGGAGGCCATTGGGGTCTCCGAACATGGAAAATGCTGGAGACCTCAGAGGTCACCGGCTAACTGTTCCTCTGGAGTAGACTGGGCGGAGTGATAGACTCAGAAAAGGTAACTAATTTATTTGTGGCAAAACCAAAAAAAAGCAAAACAAAATAAAACAGAACAACCTAGAAACTTACTTTAAGCTTACACTTCTATAGATACTTTATTTGGAGCTATCTGCCTGCGCATGTGTGTCCTTGGGGCCACTTACACTGCCCCTGCGGAGTGGGGGAGCTCGCGGAGCTGGGACTTTAACCCTGACTCTAATGCCATGATTTCCACGTAGCAAATCATTAGGCAAGTGCTCACATTCGTGGGGAAAGGAAAAAACTCTCTTTGAAATTGACACGCCCTATTTCAGATAAGCTATCCCACCTTCTTTCAAACTGTCCTTAGCATTGACCCCATCAACTTTTAAACTGATTTGCAAATAAAAATATTTATAATATAAGATTTTGACTGTGCATCCTTTTGAATGGATGAGTCACTACAGTTACACTATGGGTTTTCCAGCTCTGAATCCCTCAAGTATGTCATATCAGGAAAATCAGACTTAGTGCATTGGAGTTTGTAAAAACAGAAAGATGCCTCTGTATACATTCCTTATGTGAAGGCAAGATGAGCAGAGTGTGGTGATGTCATGCTACTGCAATGTCACCACACAGCGGAGGTAAAGCATACGTCTTCTACCATTTGGGTGATACTTCGTTCATTTTTTTTTTTTCTCACTGTCCAATCTCCTTCTATAATTTCACCTTTTCCCATGAATTAAATTTACATTTATGTGGTTATTGATTGATTTCATATTTTCAATTCAGATCTTTCTCCTAAAGAATACTGGGGCTGAAGATTTAGCTCACTGGTTACGGTGTCTGTCTGGCGAGCGCAAGGTCCTGAGTTCAATCCCCGGTAACCACATACCACCATACCGGCATGGTGATTCACGCCCATCAGCAATCAGCACCACACACCACAATGCCAGGCATGGTGGCTCAAGCCTGTAAGCTCAGAACTCAGGAGGCAGAGTCAGGAGGATTGCCTTGAGTTCAAGGCTCGCCTGGGCGACAAAGTGAGTTTGGGGCCAGCCTGAACTACAAATCGAGACCCTGTCACCTACAGGTCATCTCAAAAGGGTTATTCTAATGTGTAATGTCTAGAATTACTTGCATATTTCACCTCCTCTTAAACTGACTTCTTTTCCTTCTGAGATCTCTGTGGCTAAGAATATGTTCCTCCTTCAGATAACTGCCCTCACACCTGCACTCACCCTTAGTATTGGTTCATTCTCGATACCGCCATATCCCATTAATCAGTAGGACCTGTTGAAACTATGGCTATCTGTACATCTTGTGTACTTGCTCACAGATGTTGTACGAATTCCATCCCCCTTCAGCTCTTGCTTGGATTACTGCCACAACCCCCTCCTGTCTGGCATTCCAGTCCTTTCTCCACAACGAAGTCAAAGTGATATCCTTCAAGCTGCAGTCTGAGCCTGTGACTCAACTCCCTAATTCTTTTCACTGGTTCCCATTGTCCTGGGAGTAAAGTTCAAATTCTTCAGAGTGACCCAGACAGCTTTCTTTGTATTTTGGTCTCTGTTTACCTCTTCAATTCATTATATTGCAGCATCTCCTTTTTACTCAAGGAACTACTCACAGTTCTCTTTCCAGCTGTGCCCTTTGCCCTCTTTCACTTGCTGGTGGCTCTATACAAATCACTCTTTGTCCCTCTTCGGCCTGGTTGATTTATGCTTGTATTTAGCTATCCCTCATTTGAGGAATACTGACCAAAGTCCTGTGTAACTATTTCTCCAGTGTGTTTCAGGTGCATCAAGTGTTGCCTGGATTTAGTTTGTTAATCTCTAAGTTGGAAATACAATAAAATCTCTTTTAACTTCCTCTATTTATCAATCCACTGGATTAGCTTTCTGTTCTCTCTATAATATCTATTACTGGCTGCTGCCTGGGACCAGCTAGATTCTGGAGACTAGCCTAAAACACCCATTGCATGTGCTCCTACCAATCAGGTGCTGATCCCCAGTACCGCCAGACTGGTATAAACCACAGGTTCACAATTCAGTAATGTATAAACTAAATAAATTTAAACAGAAGAAAATGACTTCATTTCAGTGATAATGAATTGGGAGCTTGGGAAATAATCCCTGAAGGTAATTACAAAAACAATGTGGTCACACTAGATGAGGACAAGACAATTGTAAAAAAATGGGAAAGGGTCTCAGAGTACATTTTGTGTTGCTATAATTGAACACATGAAATTGGGCAGCTTGTAAGTGAACAGAGATTGATTTCTTACAGTTCTAGAGGGCGTGGCTGTCCAAGATCAAGGGAGTCCACAGAAGATGAGGACTGTTTTACTACATGATTTTATGACAAGACATTGCATAGGGCAGAGAGACCTAGAAGACCAAGAAGACCTCTTAAAGGCCCTCTTAGGATGGTTGTGCTAGGAATAAAGTATCCAACACAAGAACTTTCAAACCATAGTGGGGAGTTATAAATATCTCAGAGAAATTGCACGCATCACATTTGGAAGCATCTTTAACATTTTGCTCTACTTCAAAGACATCATAACTGGGTAGCAGTTAGCAGAGGATGTTTTATGGGTGTGACTTATACTTGTCACATGACCACTGAGTAAAAGATAACAACATGGACAGGATGCAGCCCACATCAAATATGACTGTCCTCTTCTCAATATGTCCTTAACCTTGCTGGCAAAAGATGGAGGAGCCATGCAGTTGGAAACTCTGATCCAGGATAACATTTGCAGACTTCTGGAACCCTTCATGAACCAAAGAACAGAGAGAAGTTCCACTGGGTTGTATCTATACGAGTGGAAAAGGACCGAATACCTTTTGAGGTCTCTCCCAGTCTTTTGCTGATTCCTTTGCAGTGTGTAGAAAATAGAAATGAAAACAGAGTGTGAGGAAAGACAGTTTGAAGAAGAAGAAAAAGTCGTCAGACAGAAGAAAAAAAATACTATGTTTTTAAAATGTTTCACAGGGTTAGTGTCTTGGAAATGGTATCTCCAAACAACAGTATTGAGAAGGGAGACTTTGAAGAGGGGGTTGTGTCATGGAAGTGCTCACAAAGGGAGGAATGCCTTTGTCATGAAGGTGAGCCTCTTATCCTTAGAGCAGGTTTGTTATAAGAGACACTGTGGCCTCTGTTGACTGTCTCTCTCTCTCTTGTGCTGGCTAGCCTGCTTTTTCACTTTGTGCTGTGGGATGATGCAACAGTAAGACTCTTAGCAGATACAGGACCCTGGCCAGCCTCCAGAATGATAAGAAATACCATCCTTTTTTTTAAAAAAAATTATTTCATTTTTCTACAAATTACGTAGCCTCAAGCATTCTGATATAGTAACTACAAGGAATTAAGACAGAAAATTAACATAAAATTATGTTTTCTTTCCCCAAGTTTATCATTAAATAACAGTAATCCAGAAACAGGCTAAGCAAATTGCTAACTTTCCTATGATCACTGTTTTTCATATATATATATATATATATATATATATATATATATATATATACATACATACATACATATATATATATATATACAAACATACACACGCCGAGGTTACAGTGGCTGATTTTCAGTGTTTGTGGTTAATGTTTCATCACTAAGCACTTGGTAGTCAAATTCATTTTGAGGAGGAGCTATTTAACTTTTCAATGAAAATGAGATAAAGTGTGGGATTTTTCCACTCTTTCCAAAATTTGCACTGATTAACATGGGGGTGAAAGTTGATTTTCCACTGGAAATCACCTGAATGTCACCAGCAATGCAAGCCCCAGCTATTTTCAAAATAGCCACCTCCTGCTCACTTTTGATTAGTATCATCCAGCCCCAATGCTCTTTTCCATTTTCCTGTTTTTTTTTTTTTCTCTTTTCCTGCCTCTGGCAAGTGTGAGACTTTCTTATCTTGAGTGCTGGCAAGGCCAATGACTCACAGATAAAAAGTAATAGAGGTGCTAAGCTGTCAGTTTTAACATCCAAGGACAAGAATGAAAACTAAACACTCAGTACTTGGTTTATCGCTACAATGAATGACACAGTCTGTGTATGTGTGAACTGTGAAAAGGGGAAAGAGATAAGGCAAAGGAGGAAGAAAAGCACAAAACCCCCCAGATAATGATGCCAAAAGCAAATGCCTCTGTACTTTGTAACCTAACTGTATCTTTTCCCATTCATTAGGGCATTTTAGCAGATAAAGATAACCACGTGTTCTCACACACAGACACACATAAAATGCAAAACTTACAGAGCAGAATCTTGTTTTACAAAACCCCTGCTAGGAATCAGTCTTAACTGCTTAGAAAATATTTAGAAAAATGAAGATAACTGCTCGTCTGTTTCTCTCAAGCTGGGAAACTGTGCAATATTACTCAAATTGAAAACAAACACTGTTATCTGAACATTCAGTTAACCACATGATAAATATATGTTTTTGTATTTTACTCAGTTTCAAGTAACACTTTGAAGTAACATGTGCTCTGAGGAAAAACCACTGTAGACAAAGATGCATATCGTGGGAATTACCTCCATGGAACCTGGAGCTACAGGGAATCCAAAGATGGCATGAGGGAAGGGCTGGAAAGCCAAAGGCACCTTTGACTTCTGTCAGAGTTTTTTCAGTGCCCTGTCCTCCCTCAGTAATGGACCTTTCCTTCCAGGGGCTCTAGTTTCTCTTTTTCTGCGACAAATTCAAGACAGTTTCTCTTCTTCCAATCCCTGCTCCATTATTACTTATTTAATTGTATTTCTATAGTCAGCAACAATCCTCAGACTCCACTAGGAAATCTCAACACATAGAAATTGCTCATCCTGTCAGGAACAGGGAATGCAAAGGCTTGAGAAGTTGTTGCCAAAGAGGCAGAGTGGGCAGAAAGGTGAAGGCCTGGGACTTCGGCTCCCTTGACAATTCTACTCCTCAGCTGGAAACTGTCATGAAGAATGGTACATGACAACACATTAATGCTTTGTAACTATAAAGTCCCACCTTGATTCTAGTTCTTGCTCCTTGACTCCCATCCTTTTGCACTGTTCAGAGAGATGAGGAGAATAAACTACAGAAATAGTTTGCTCCTGGCATCACTGGAATTCAGCAAACCCTCAACTACCAAATAATATTTAATTTTAAAATGGAAAATAAAACTTAATGCATTTTATAATCTTTGTTTACGGTCCTAAATCCATGAGTTATGATGGGCTACTACACACATTCAAAGGCTTTTTAGTAGGGATTTTATTATGCCATCTCAAGAAGTTACAGAATAACTCAATTTGTTGTGATTTATGCCCGTAGGTTAAAAAAATCATTGAACATTTACTACAAAGAGGCATATATACCCTCTGGGAACTTTTCTGCAGAATGCTTTCCTCCCATTTCTTGGATGAACAGTTGGTCTATATACTATCGCCAGAAATAATTTGCATTTCCAAACCATAAGAGTACTCATAAACGAGTTGTTTATTGCTTTTATTTACAGTTTCATCATCATACTCATTTTACATTTACCCAGGCCTATCAAACTATTAAGGTGACTTTGTCACGAATATTCTTGGGGTCAACTTCCCTGCACTAGAATCTTGGCTTCTGTTCCTTAATATCAGAACCATCATCAAGTTACATTGCTCATGGTGTCATTCTGCACGAATGTTTTCAATAGAGAAGAAGAATTTTGGTCTAGGGGGTTAGCTTCCACATACTTCTCCTGTCAAAGTATAAGCAATAAAAAGACTTTCCTTCTAAATTCACAGAATTTTAGCCCAAGGCTTTCTGTACTTCTGTGGTGTTTATACATTTCATGCAAAAAGATTTTCACTGAATATGGACATGGAGCGTGACAAAGCTCTAAGGGCACCTTGCTCCTCCCGCTACCCTGCTCACCTGTGTCTGCAGCAGGTGTCTCCTCTACTCCTGCAGAAGTTATTTCAGACTTGAACAACTCTTTTCCATGAGCATGTTCATCTTATAGCCGACATGAGTGGATCCTTCTCACTCACTTGTGGCCATTTGAGCTTTTCTGTTATTATTCTTCTAAGCTGGGAAAAATAGAACCTGTTACTAGCAATATTCCAGATCTGCACCTTTGCATGCTGCATAATTGCAATTCTTGAAGTTTATCACAGACACTATTCTCTCTCTAACATATTCATTAGGTTTAGGAATGTCTTTGTTGATGTGTCTTGCAGAGAAAGCATGGAAAAATGAAGTTATGACTCCTTTTTTACAACTCCTCACTTTAAGACAGTCAACATTTATCAAACTCTTGCTATTTTTACTACTCTAAATATTTGTTGTATACTAATTACTTATTTTTTACAGCTACTCTGTAAGGTGTCATCTCCATATTACCAGATAACAAAACTGAAGTGCAGAGATACTAAAATATTTGTCTGTGGTAAAGCTGGAATTAAACTGAGCTGATCTGACTTCACATTGTAGCTCTTACCTAGCACACCACACCACACCACTTTTTCAGACAGAGGAAGCAGGGGTTTCCCTCAAAGAAGGGCTTCTGCTCAGCAAACTGGAATCAATAAAACAATGTAAACCTTGCCTGGTAATTCTTAAAGGTGACCAATTGCAATAACTCTCTTTCCTTCCTTTCTTTCTTATTGATTAAAATTTAGTTAAAAAAAAAAAAGCTTGTCTCATGTAAATGTATGAGTCAGTCACTTTGGAGTTTGATTTTCAAATATTAAAGCCCTTGCCTTGGTATTCAAATGAGTTTGAAATCTAACCATTAGAATTAGCTGTATGGACTCTTTGATGATTAAGGTTGATTGCATTAGTTTGGTGGAGCACCCTTGTGAGTGTGTCTAGATGGGTCATAGCTGTGACCTTGATGCTGTGTATCCATGCCCTTTTCTCTCTGCCACAGCTGCTCTACTTTGCTTCCTAGGCTCCATGAACTAAGTGTCTTTGTTCTACCACATCCCCCACCATGAGGTTCCTATTGAACTATGGAACTATGAGCCAGATTAATTCTTTCCTTAAATTATGAGCATTGTGGATTGCGTCTCTGAGATGGAAAAACTGACTAATACAGGTACAGACATTACTGTCCCCCAGAACACTATCCCCTCACGTCCGAGCGTGGTGCATAAAGTGTCCTGATAGTTTAGAATCAAAGTTCTATAGAAGGAAGTTTAACATTCTGGAGAAACTGGGAAGTTAGTAATCAGATGAAGAAAAAGATATAGCTATGGAAACAGGCTTCACAATCTTCTCTAGATCTGAACCTAATTGGGAGGCTATGAATAGATTACATGATCCAGAAAAATGAAGTATTAATACTAGAAATTATATTTCAACTGTGGAGATGCTTTACACCTGGTCATAGAATTTCTTTTTTCTTTTTGTTTTTTGGGTTAATACTAATTTTTACTTTTTGGAAAATGCTGATTTCTATACATAGTAAAGGGAAAATTTAAAAACAAAATGAAATAAACTGTCTCAAGTTGGTTAAGTTTAAGTACTAGTGTTTCAGGCAGCTTCTGTTTGGTGCTACCCCTTGAGTCCTTTGCCTCCGGAACACTCAAGAGGCATTCCTTGATCAGGAAACTCAAATGCTCAGTGACACTTAAAGTAATTTATCCTCAAATTCCAAGACCTGGGATGGGATGGTAGCTCAAATGGGTAGCCTGCACTGGGTCCTTGGCTTTATTCTAGTTCTCTTAGAAAATTAGTGACATAATCTATGCTTATACATATTAAGCCATTCAGTTTCATGACAAGTAATTTCAACTATGAATAATATAAAAAGAAAATAAACTTACCTGGAATTCTGATAAAAGTGCAGATCTATCATTTCTAACATTGTGTGAGAGAGTGCTAGAGACATATATTTCTCCATTAAAGGTTGTGAGTTCATTTTTGAATTTTTATTATCATCCATGATTTGAATCCATGTACAAAAGTGACATAAAAATATATAGCATTATTCAGATATTTAACAATATATTATTAAGAGTAAATCAGTGAATCCTACAACATTTATTTATTTAATGTAGTGGTAATTTCTGCTTTGTTTTGCTTTTGTATGAGATTGAACCCAGGACTTTCCACATGCTGAACCTGTATTCTACCATTGAGCTATACTCTCATTGCTATTGATACTATTTTTTAAAGCCAGGGTGTGTTTTAGAAACAAGAATTTAGACAATGTCTTTATTTCATATAATGAAAGTCCACCATGGGAAGTTAGTGGAAACATGAATAATTATATATGCAGTTCTGATTGGTACATCCCAAAAAGATTCCATAGCATTTTAGCAATTGATAAATACTTTCCTGAAGTTTGACTATTCATTTATGTTGATATGCTTGTGAAGGAGACAGTAAAATGTGCTAAATTTGTTTCCTGTAGCTTGGATGCTTTCCCAGAGTGTTAATGACACTAAATGATGAATGTCTCAGTGATAGTGGGATTCCCAGCATGTGAGTAATTATACTGACTCCTTGTGATCTATGACAAAAAGGTGAAAATAAAATTATTCTTGATTTAAACATACTGACTACAGCCATAAAAGTTCTTTGTAAAAGTTTTGCCCTAGGCATATTTAAAAAACAATCTTTTCAAAGTCATTTAATTGTTACAAGTATGCATCCCTTAAAAAGTTTAAATGTCTTAAGACAACCCATACTTGCTAACTGTAGTTACAACTTTAGATGCATTATATATGTAACCAGATCTGAATTAAGAGTAGACAGCTTCTTAAAAATATTTGAAAGAATAAAAGATTTACACCAGAGAATCTTTGAAATACCTCTCATTTTACACCATTTGAGTTACAAAATTTTGCACGATGATTCCTTTGTCTTCAGTTTAGAAAGCACAGGGCATAGGATTGAACTGCAGAATTTGTAGATGATAGTGTTTCTTGAAAGGTAATCAGTCAAATTCTTGCATCAGATATATAGCAGGTTTTCTAAACACAAAGATTACTTGGTTCCTTTCCCAATTAAGTAACCATAAATTCCACAGATGGATTCCATGGGTCTGCATTTTAATACACCACCCAAAGTTTGAAAATCCTCAAGTTGCTATTTTGAATTTGTGAAAGACACAGTCTTCTATTAGTATATAATCTTTTGGTTCCTTTCTGTGGATGCTGGAATCATGAGTTCTAGAAACTCCTTTTTCTTCCACTCTGCTCTGCTGAAGAATGGAGAAGAATCTTAAAGGCTGAACAAAGAAACAAACAAGCAAACAAATAATCACTATGATTACATCTCAAGTAATCATGGTGGCCTGGGATCAGCATAGAAATGTGCACAGAATCGGAGGGGGGAGGTGTTACCCAGTGTGTTCAGATGATCAAGGAAACTATCTGCTATAGTACTGCTATATGCTGCAATCAACACATAGGTACAGAGAAGCAGCAGCTGCTGTGCAAACTGATTTATACAATCAAAACTATCCCCATGGGCCACAGCATTCAACCATCTATGTGAATGGTAAAAGCAGTTAAAAGAACATTATAAAAGCAATCCAGAGATCAGGAAATTCCTGTGTAAATTTTTATGAAAACACTTATCATCGGGATTTGTGCGTGCATGCATGTGTGTGCTGGCTTGCTCCCAGTAACGTGAGCATCTTGTGCGCGTGAGGCCAGGGACTATCTCAGCATCTGGAGGCCCATCCAGCCCACGGTATCACCTTTCACACTCTAACCCAGACTCTGACTTTTCCTTTGTGCTTCTCTTCACTTCACAGTTTACAATCCACCTCTCACCTGGGCAAGTCCGGTCAGATCTACTTTCAAAATATGTGTTTATCCCGACCAGCTCCAACACCTCTGTTCCCACTCTCCAAGCAGCCATCTTCCTTACTTGAATTAGTGGAAAATCCTCTCACTCATCTTGGGAATCCCTGTTATCAGTTCTCCACAAAACAACCTTACCTCCTCTTTAAGCACAAACCAGATTTATCTACTCGGCTGCCCAAAATCTTTCCATAGTTTCTTTTAAAAACATCTGGAATAATATTCATAGTTTTTATGGTGGTCCATAAGTCCCTGCAGGACCTGCCAGCTTCCCCAACCTCCCTCCTGCCACTCAACTGCAGTACCACATAATGTGTGTGGGCTCTCTCTCTCTCTGTCTGTATCTGTCTCTGTCTCTGTTTCTGTCTCTCTCTCTCTGTCTCTCTGTGTACCGTGATTACTCTCTCTCTCTGCCAATGGCACCCAGTTTGTTTTCCTTTTATTTTCAAAACACACCAAGTTTATTCCTACCTGAGGTCAGCTTCGGTTGCTGTTCCTTCTGGCTGAGTCATGGTTCCTTGATCATTTCTGCCACACTTTCACCTCCTTAAAGTCTCTGCTCAAGTCTCTCTCCCCAAAGAATCTTTCCTCTCTCCTCTTTGCCCCCAGGCAATCTCCTTTTTATCTATGTATTTTTCTTTGCTTTATGATAACTACTTGGAATTACTATGCAATACTCTGTCTTCCTTGCTACTTCTAAACTCTGCGCTCAGCATCAGTAATCAGTAGGACTTCACAGAGTGCCTGAATCCCCAGTGCTGACACAAAATCGGAGCTCTACATCTGTGCTGCGTGTCTGAATGAATGAATATTAGAAGCTCTATCTCCCTGGTCAGGTCATCTTCTCTTGGGCATAATGTGCTCCACACAGACGGACAGTCGTCTCATCCTCCTCTCCAGGTCCTGGATTATGTTTTTCTATCTGAACAGATTTAGGTTTTCGTGTTTTAATTTTAAAAAAAAAGCAAGGAGCAATCCGGTTCTGATTAACTAAAAGGCAATTTGGGGTTTATTCTCAACAGAAGGCTGTAGGGAAAAACCCATTTTTTAAGAAAGTGAATATCATGGATGAAGTAGCAAAATTAGTAGCAGGAAGTTTCCACTTGTTTCTTTGTCCATCATCTTCTTAACCAGGGAGAATTCTGTGATCTAAAACAACTCACCTGCTTTGCTATTCTCCCTATTATAGTTTCCTCAGATTCGCAGAGGACAGAACTTAGGTTTCAGGCATCTGCTGCCCACTCTCACATCCCTAAACAGAAAGTCTGTGGGACCCTGTAACTGAAATGCTAGTGTCTCACATAGTGCTTTGGTCTCATGGAAAAGTGTCTTTCGGTTAATAACATGTTTCTTAATATCATCTACTGTCACGGGAGAAGTACAGCTTATAAGATCTAAGATAGTTTGGAAATTGGCATTAATGGAGAATGCAAATGAAATCACATAATATGCTGATGGTACAGTTTTCCTCCCCTTTTTAGCATCAGTTAAAGGGCAATTTCAATTTGTAGACAACTGTTTCCCACATGTGACTTACAGTTAAATTATAACAATGATGTCATTGATGTAGAACACAAAGTGCTATGATTTTCAGTGAGGGATATTTCACCACAGCTGTGAGCAATGTGTTTCATAAAGACTGGCATAATTCTCCAGGGAGCTATGTTAAACACTAAGTCTTGGAACTCTTTAGCAGTATAATAATGCTTAAAAATAGATGCAAAGACATTTACACCCAAGGTCAATATCTGAAGCATTTCCTAGCTACAAAGTAAAAATGGAGTTCTTATATTCTTATGCACATCATATGTCAAGCAAAAATCCATTATATGCTATATAAATAAGCAAGTCAGAAAATTAAACGAAGAGGGTGATCAGTGATAATAAAGGTAATCATCTGGTTTGAAATAAAAAGTATAAGCTTTTAGTGCATTTGGATGTGAAATGTTTGAAGAAAAACAGCCTAGGTCAAAGGTAGGATTACATTTTTCTTAAAAACTTTGAAGATTGCCTGTTTTTATTTTGATTGGACCGAAGCGAATTGTTAGCATTACTGTAACTTGGGTCAGAGCTGAACCGGTGAGGGGGACGGCTGCGTTCCCAGCGCCCCACTCGGCAGGGGAACTGTTGTGGTGACCTTCTCCACAGGTGTGCTCTGCAGCCAAGCACAACTCTCTCCTTGTGGGGTCTCCACAATGGCTGACATTCAGGGATTTTTCATCACAGAGAGAAAGTTTCCCAGTGAAAAGGAAAGTAATTGGCACATAAAACCAAGCAGTGTATTTAGCATAAAGTGAAATAACTTCTTATGTTCTGAATCCTTCACCTGTGAGCCTCAGACCTGATGCGATAATGCTCTTGGGTTGGAGTCTTTACCCAGGATGTCTGTTCAGCTCCTTCCTGACCACATTGTGAAGCGTGTCTACTCAAATCATCACAAAAGTAGTGACTCCTGGGTTGGGTTGTACAGGAAGAATGATTATCCACAGTGTCCTGAGTCTCAAGAGTGACTGTGGCAATGTGTTCCCTGCGGTTTCCTGGGCTCCGAGGATGAAAAAATTATTTCTAAGTTACTTATCAGTATATGTGTTAAACCTAAAGTGCCTTGTGCTTAGCACATCCTACATACTCCGGAGCTTTGGACGTGTGTGTGTGTGTGTGTGCGCGCGCGCGCAGGCACGCGCGCACACGCATGCTGGGGGGGATTTTAAATGAATAAGAGGAGAAAGAAGACATTTAATGTGAGAAATGAATATGATGATGAGTATAAGATCTAAAAAGTAATATGTGGTCATTTACAGGTCTCTGGTCCCAGAGAACCAGGCTGAATACAACCAATTGGTAGAGGGAACCGGGCCAGGATGTGCGGTGCTGTCCACACAGCATGGAAACAGAGTGGCCTGACATCATGCAAAACTGCCCAGTGGACACACTTCCTGCTCTGGGTACGTCTGCTCAGCGTCTCACTTCTTGGTCAAGGCAGTATGCCTTCCCCCTCTTCCCACCAAGTGTATATAAATCTTAAGAGCACCATGCATGGATCAGCCTCTGGGCTTGGAAGAAATAGAATGGCTTCGAAAGACGTTTAATTTGCAATCAGGAGGTAGCTTAGACATCAAACTATTTTGGCTTAATTAAGAAAAAACGAAAAAGATCTTTGACAGCTACGAGTGGAAAGTTTTTGGACTGGGACAGTCTTTCATAGCCCTAGGCTTGGCAGCCTTCAGCAGAAAGGGTGCCAGTTCTTAATTTTAAAACTAAGGCTATATTTATGCAATACTTAAACAACTGTTTAACTCTGTGAAACCATCACCACAACTTAATTTGATGACATGTAAATGAACAGACCTCTGACAAATAATTCACCTTTCAACTACTCATGAAATTGTTACAAAAGTGGTCACATTTCGAGCTGAGATTTACGATGTCATTAAAGAGCTATAGGCCCGATGACTCTAAACTATACTTGAATGATAACTGAAAACAATGTCTTATATAAGCAGTAAAAAGAATATGAAAATTTGCTTTCCAATAGCATGACATTTTTTAGTGATGTATTTATCAAAGGCAATTGTCAAGGGCTCAAACATGCATTTAACTAGGCTTTCCTTATGATCGGAAAATTACTGGTGCTCCCTTTTTCTTGTACTTTACAACATTAATCTTTTTCTTTTAATCTGTTTTATGCTACTATGAACACTCCCTTAAATACTATTTCATAGTATATTTTTTCTCTTCAAAATCTTTAATATATATGCAACTCTCATTGTGTGCAATGTATGTGAACATTTGAAAATATACCTATCCAAGTATGCATTAAAGTGATTTATATGGTGGTTTGATTGCATTTTAAAGATTGCTTTCTTATTTTCTAAAATATGTCTTGTCTATGTAAAATTTTTTAAATTTAGTTTTGTTTGGTTAAAGTTTAAGTAATTCTCCATTTCTTTGATTTAAAAAAAGAGAGACACAGAGAAGCAGGATTGTTCTTCAGTTCTACACCCTGGTCCTTTGGACTTACAAGTCTGAGTATCCTTCTGACACATGGCCACAGCCCATGGGTTAGACCCAGCATATAGCATCATGCACATGTTAGTTGGAACAAATACAGAATAGAAGAAACAAAGCAAAATGTCATTAGAGAAATTTCCTAGGCAGATTGAAAAGCATTTTTAATATAAAATAATAAAAGAATAAGTCATATTAACACTATTTAATGAATCGTGGCCAAATACCTACTGCCACTGTGCAAATAGTAGCTCTATAATAGAAAGATAAAGAGAAATGGCTGCCAGCTTAGCATGATGCTTCAGCTTGGTTTCAAATCCTGAGTGGTACTGAGCAACTTTTCAAATGTTTCTAAGGCTCAGTTTCCAATCTGTAAAGGTCCATATTAATGTCTATTTAGGCTGTTTTTCTGTGGGTCCTTGTATTTTTAGTGAGCTTACAATATTGCCTAGCACACATGGTAAATGACAAAAATACAATGATTTAACAGAATTAGGAAAAGTTGTATCTGTCTTTAAAGAAAGCCTTTTTTTTTTCCCCTTTGGCTATCACCTCGATCAGTTTATAATGTTTTACAAGTGGAACTGTCAGCCACCTTACTTTTGCTTTATTTGGCTGGTATTGCTCTTTTTCTGTCACTTTAAAGAATCGGTAGATGATACACTGGGTTTATTTCAGCTCATTCTGTAATACACTTGATTTTCTCTTGATTATTTTTCAAAAGGCCAATTCACTTGGTGAGGCTAATTATGATTTCACAGAACATATCTTGTGCTTTTGTAATATGGGGCACAGTCTTAGAAAAATTGACAATGGGACATATATCCACATCCCTCCAGCCATCTGCAAGAGAACAAGGAAGAGAATCTGAGTGTACGTACCTTTAAATTCTGAATGTGGAACTTCTCTTTTTTTGTGGGTTAAAAAAAAAAGAGGGAACAGGAGGAAGGAAACTGAGAGCCCTTGCAATCTAAGAAGGAGGACTGTCCATATTTGGAGGTAATAATTTAAATCACTGCCTTATCAGCTGAAAGCTCGAGTTGAGCTGACAATGATTGAATTTCCTGCAGTACTTTTTATAGAGTTCATTCAGCTTTCAATGGCTCCAAATTTTCCCGCCATTTAATAGTAAGAAAGGGAGTCATATCTTAGCTATGTGAGTGGGGATTATTTTAGGATTTTTAAGAATTATGTGATGCCGTGGGTGGAAGTTTCAAGGTGAAACTTGAAATATTTCTTTTAAATTATTAATTATATTTTATGAGATACTCTTTCAATCTTACTTGCCTTTTGAATTACATTGTTTAATGCTTGGGGCTATGCGTAGCTATGCTAAGAAATTAACTTTGAAAATGTTTTAAAAGAAAATGGAAATTTTGTTTTTCTATGAAAGCTTGGTAGTGTCTGTATTTTCTCAAGTTGATAAAGTAGTTTGTTAATTACCATATTTGTAAAATTTTGGTGGTATGTTATGAATCATCAAGCTAACATGTATATAGCATGTTAATTACAAGTGTTTTTGCTATGTTTTACAAAATATGAAAAGTTAACTTTTTCTGAGGATGTAATTAGTCTTTCAGTTTGAGGGGGATAGTGTTTCTAATTATAGTTATCTTCTAATTATAATTTGTTTTCATTCATTTGCTCTTATTTAGGTTTTTCAGATGTCGGCCTAAGTAAATAATGAGAAAGAAGAGAGCAAATGTGTATGCTTGGAACATCAGAATTACTCTTTTCTCCTCACTCACTAGGAAAACTTAGCACAGAAATTTCCCGATTCTTTCGAAACCAAAACATAAGCTGTGACTAAATCCCAAAGATGAAAGACATAGGTAAATTCAAATATGGTTCCTTAAACCACGTATATGATTTCAGTAACAGGTTCTGCTTTTTGAGAGTTCTGTGGACAGAATCCAACTTTGGTGTCAACTTAGGGTGGGGAGTGCATCACCCTCTACGTGAATCAGTGGTTCTGATGCATGTAGTGTTTGTCTGTGGTTGACATGAGGTGAGGAACCAGGGGCTGAGTTGTGAGCTCTGTTTACAGACTAGATTTACTTTCTCAATGACAAAAGTTGCAGAAGTATGACAGGCAGGAAAACCCAATAGTTTGCTAGTAAGTAACTAAATTAATGGGGGGTGAGCCCAAGCTTTTAACTCCACACAAATAAGAACGTAAATGGCAGGCCGGAGATTTAGCTTAGTAGTTCTGGTATCTGCCTAGCATGCACAAGGTCCTGAGTTGGATCCCTAGTAATCACATACAACAATGCCAAGTGTGGTGACTCATGTCCATCAGCAATCAGTACCACACATCACAATGCTGGGTGTGGTGGCTCATGCCTGTAATCGAAGCACTTGGGAGGCAGAGGAAGGAGGAGTGCTGTGAGTTCGAGACTGAGTTCAGGACCAGCGTCAACTAAAAAGTGAGACCTTGTCTCAAAAAAAAGAATGTAAATGACTGGAGTACAGACTTTACTCCAAAATAGAAAGCGCTTATGATAGTGCTGTGCACTAGATACTCAACTCAAAAACTTCACAAATCTTGTATCATCTCCTGATCCTCCTGATAACACTGTATAATATTATTATTGCCATTTTATACATGAGAAAAGTCAGGGCAAAGAGAGCTAAATGATCCAAGAATGTAAACTAAGGAAATGGAGCTAGATTTTGAACTTTGGTGTCTGATTCTTGACAGTATATTTAAAATCATTTGTAGTGGTTCTGGTGTGAAGGAAAAACTTTGAATAACTCGCATTTCAGGAGATTTCATTGAACCTAAATTAGGTGTAGATTAATAAGTTCAGTAGTCAGGCTGTGTGATCAATGGCATAATAAAAGATCAAATAAGAAATGTATCTTGTTATAATTTAAATAAGCTGATGATGACATTCTTTAAATGTTCTAGCCATCATATGAGTGTTTGCCAAATTACCAATGCTAACGGAAATTTGGTGAGAATATCAGAGTAAAGACTCTACTGAAGGAATTCACTTCAGAGATGCTGTGTAATGTATGTCAACCATGCATGAGTTTAATTATCACAACCATTTAAGATGATGATACAAGGTCTATGTAGCATCATAAAGGAAAATGATGAAAATATTAGACATGATAAACAGAGAGAAAGTTCCTTGTACACACTGTACTTGTTTGTTATGATTCTCTTTAAAAGGCATTTTAAAATAACTCAAAGGAAATAGAGCAGAAGGCTAACAAATGGTCATGTTAAGTTAATGTGATTACTTTTTCTCATGAGTTTTAAATGATATAGTTCAGTTGTTCTCATAAGAGAAAATAAAGAATGAATAGAAAAGCAAAATGAGAAGTGGTTAGAAGGTCCAGTGCATGTTGGAACTGGGACAATGGCTGATGATGAGCAAGGAGAAGCTGAGTTTTCCAAAGAGCCAGATGGAATCTCCAAGATAGGAGAAATCAGGTTGGAGAAAGGTACTGGAATTTTATGTAGACATTTTCAAGGGTTGCAGTTAACCTCAGTACTGAGTCTAGGAAGAAAAGAGAGAGTGGGAAGAGGAAGAGAAGGCAGAGAGAAGATTTTAGAAGATCTGTTTAAGTTTTGATGGCATCTTTGTTATATATTGAATATCTATTAGACAGCTGGTGATTTTATATTGACACTTGGAGCAGAAGTTCAGGGAGAGGGTGGTGGTGATTAGGAGAAGAACCATCAGCTCGTACCTAATGACTGGGACTCCAAGAACATGGGAACTCTCTTGGGAAAATATCTAGGAAGAAAATAGAGTCAGAGGAAGAACCTTGAGTCTCTTAGGTAGGAGAAACAGACTTGAGCAGGTGAGATTGGAACAGGGAGGTCACCTTCGAGATCGATGCTTCATTTCTGTGAATTATTGTGGACACTGGGAATGAATGGATACTAAAGTAAAAGCTATTTATGTATAAAACTGAGTTTGGGAGATGTAGAATGAAGAAAGTGAAGATGGTTGTTACGTGAATACTGGTGTGTGCGTGTGTGTGTGTGTGTTTGCGTGGGTGCATGCACGTGCACATCTGTATGGTGAGATCACCAAAATGATTCATGGAATAAACAGGAGAAGCAGATGTAGGGGAGATTCCTGAGTATGGATTTTGAGTCTCAAGCATGTGTGGTATATCCAAGGAGAAATAGGCAGGCACCAGGCAGATATAGTTAGAGCTCATGTGTGAGATCAGGGCTAACCGTAAAGGTCAATATAGAACCAGACTGTGGCTGCCATTGTGGCAGTGGGTGTAACATGTCAGAGAGAGTATGTCAGTAACATCAACTGCTGTGTCAAGGCCAGGACAGGCTCTCACACTCATGCGGCTATGGGAAGGGCCCCAGGACTTTGGTAGGGGGTGGGACCAAAAGTCCAGCTAGAGTAGGGTGAGAATAAGTGAGAAGTGGAAAACTGGCCATAATAAATATAGATCACTCTTTCAAGAACTTTGATAGATAGAAGATGCAGAACCCTTGAAGATAAGAAAGAGATGTATCGCCTGTCTCTAGAATGCAGAAAAGGAACCAGAAAAGAAAGATGGATGAAAATACCTCAGTCAGAGATAACTGATAAAGAAGGTCTCAGGGAAACTGACAGGGAGTGGACTTTCTGTGAACAAGAGCAAGGGTGTGTAGTGCTATAAGAGGAAGAGGGGATATGCAAATGCATATCTCTCTCTCTCCAGATTCTCTCTCTTTCCAAAAAATTGAAATATGTGTTTTAAATATTAAATACATTTTAAATAGCCTGGCATTGTTCCATGGAAATAATTAGCAATCCTCAAATTAATAAGTTCCTACAACTCTTTACCCTTGAGCTAGCTATTAGAGTTATATGAGTGAGGAGCAGCCCCACTACTAATCAATTTCTACAGCTTGGTTTATCTGTCCTTTTGACTTTGAAATCATAGTCTACTTTCTGTAAATCTTTTGATAGTAGGAACTGTTTACTTTGGTCAGAAGGCTCCAAAGTGCACATTCTATGGGTCTTGTATGTTAAGTCAGACTGCTAAAAAAAAAAAAAAAAAAAAAAAAACCTCCTCTAAATATGGTAAATATTCATCCAATTGTATTTTATTTGAATTACTTGTTGGTGTTGAAAACAAGCCCCAGTCTAGCTGGTTTTTCTTAATTCAGAAGGCAGTAGAGAGTAAATTAATTTCATTTGCATATTTTAAAAGCACCTATTACATATTTTGCACAAATTGTGCTCAAACTTTGTTGTTAGAATGAAAGAGAAACTAAGGCATGGAAGGATGAAGTAGCATGTTCAGGGTCACAGGGCTGGTCAGCAGTATGAAGGAAGTCTGAACAGAAGATCCTGGCATAGATATCTAGCATTATGTGGTGCGCAGTTGCCAGCTGACATCAAACAGAAGAATGCTTCTTCTTCCTTTCACTTTTTAAAAAAGAGTACATATACTTTGTCATCCTCAGCCTCAGACAGTCGCTCATGTTCTTATCATGTTGATGAGGTAATCTGGGTCTATTTGGATGTTTCTCCATCTCCATGTGTAACAGGGTCTGGCCCCCAAACAGGGAAATACTGTTTCCATATGCTTCAACTGTGATCTTATGAACCAACTATAATTGGCTTATTTTCTAATTATACCCTTTGTCAAGAGTCAGTTTGAAGGACTTCTTCAGACTGAATATTTGCATGATAAAATGTACCATGTCCTAAGTAGGGCATAAGTAATTTAAAAAAATCAAACAAACCTATTTTACAACTGGTATACTATTTGTCACAGAAGTTGGTTGGTTCCAGTTGTTCAGGTTTAAATATGAAACATATGAATGGAAGGATTCTTTTGAAGTGAGTCTTTATGGTTTTCTTAGAAGAGGAGGTTCTCTGTGTGTCAACTGAATTAAACATGACATGGGATTCCCAGAGTGGAAATCTGAGCTCTTCGGAGAGTGTTAGGTGATTGGACTAAAGGGACAAATAAATCAGAGACTTGGAAAGCTTATAGGTCTTATCAAATCTTATTTGCACTCTTAGGGTGGCAACTTGTAAAACAAATTAGTTATGTCACTCTCGGTATTAAATCCCATGACAGTTTTTCAATTCTCTCCTGTAGTAAAAATCCTACGTAGTTAGTCTGGGTTGAATATTGTTTTGTTTCAGAACTGAAGTTTCTTTCCAATATCATGGATCCTTTTCTTTTGAATGATATTTTAAAAAAGATAGAAACTGAGCACAACTAAACAAAATGAGCCCATACTCATTGCTGCCTATATTACATTTAAGGATATTCTTCCACAGAAGACATAAATAAGGTGTATCAGTTAGGAGGGAATTGGTTTGGCTTTAACACTTATGTGGGCAGAAACAGGCTTAATTATAGCTCAGCAGTTGGTGAAACCCTTCTTATTCTAAGAGGCTGCAGTCAGTGACTTAGAAATCACACCCGTGTGTCCAAAGTGGCTCAGGGCCTGTCTCTGTCATTTACATGGATATCACTGTAGTATATTTTGGCATTTCAGGGTTTCAAAATAAGCAGACAATATTTTTAATGTTTTTATCTAGTGATTTTTTTCATTGATTTAAAAAGTGTTACATATCTCTTGTCCTGATTTTATATAAAACACTTAAGAAATATAACTAGAAACTAAACCGTCTCTATTAAACCTGCTATTGAGAAGTAAGCACTATAGATATTGGGGCCTTCTTTCCTCCCTGACTGAAAAACATGTTAATAGTGATACTAATATTACTAATAACATGATAACATTGCTACAATAATACTAGTTATAATAGCAGGTAACAGAACTATGAATCACATATTGCTGACTGTGCTTTATAAAAATGCCTTTATTTTGTTTTCACAAAAAATAAGGTAGATAGTATTACTGTTTATCTATTACAGAAGACTACAATACTAAGAAGTTAAATAATTTTATCAACAATATACAAAGCAAAGTAAGCAGTGCTTGAATATAAATCAGTTACCTTGTATACCTGCATATTTATATTTGACAAAAGCATAATCAAATTTAATTATAATTCAGAATTACATCTTATTTTAAATTATATTTTAGAAATAATGTTATATTCTTTCCATAAATTTATTAGCGTTTCCCATGTTAATAATTCTAATACCAACAACATTTAAATAGCCACTTCAGTTTTCACTTGTCTAAATCCTATTCCCTTCAGAGTCTCTGCAGGTTTTTGGTATTCTAATAATGTTGTGATTAACTTAGGTTTATGTAAATCTTACACATGCAATCATTTTCTCAGGATGCATTTCTAGAAGTCAAATTGTAGCTTACTGTGATGACATTTCAGTGTCACAGTATTCTCACTTTAAGTAAAGTCGGTCTGAATAAAATATCACATCTACACATAAACTTCAAATGTTTAAAAGTTTCTTAATAGGTGCGCTTATATTTTGGATGCTTTTATGATGTGATGAGAGAGGGCAGTAGGCTAAGCCATGGGAAGCCACTCACTGACGCGAGCTTGACCTTTGCTCATTAATAGGTCACTGCTTTATCTTGGTATGAAACTCCTGCTGTTAATCCGTCCTGGAGTGCCCATTGATTCAGACTAAGCTGTGTTCTCAGAGCAGCTTTTAAGGGACCACAGCAAGAGGACAGACTAGGCTGAGATTGCAAATCCTGTAGAGATGCTTGAAAGCACAACATGAAGTGTTGTTTTCAACTTAGTTCTTACAGACATTGTTGTAACACAAAAATAAAAGAGCATAAAATAAATTCTGTTCCTGAGGCTCAATTATCATGAATGTGGGAATTTCAAGGTTGGTTAATAAATAAGGGTGGGATAAGGCTTCTGTAAATACCTTTACCCTCCAAACAGGAGTCAATTCCAGTAATGTGAGTGGACTGAAGAAGTGGTAGGAGTCAGCTGCTGAAACTATATTTTGCTCTTCTTCCTAACCAACCTCCTGTTCACTGTGCTTGTATTCAGGGCTGCTCTTCTACCTTTCATCCTGGCCTAACCCATCCCAGCCACAAAACCTAGTCTTAGTCCCTTTCTCTTGTCCTTTACTGTCACTCACCGGTAGATTCCTTTATAGTTTCTGTCCTGCTTTGATCCTTTCTTGGACTCTGATGATCAGAAAACAATGTAAATGTGTACTGTCTTCCACTGGCTTAGGGAAAGAGTTTATGAACAAAATCTCTATAGCATGAAAACTAGTAGAAGGAATAACAAATAGGATCTCATCTTGTTAAAAAGCTTCTGCACAGCAAAAGAAACAGAAACCAGCACAGAAACCAGCAGCAGAGCTGAAGAATAACCAAAAACACAGGGAAAAAAAAATCTTTACTAGCCATTTCTCAAAGGGCTACTATCTAGAATATATCAAGAACTTAAAAAATCAGCCCCCCAAATTTAAAGATTTAATTCAAAAATGGGCATCTGAAGTGAACAGACACTTTTCTGAGGAAGAAGTAAAAGAAGCTAAGAAGCATATGAAGAAATGCTCAACATCACTGGTCATTTGAGATGCAGATGAAAACAACACTGAGATTCCACCTCACTCCACAAGGAATGGCAGCTATTGCTAATTAACCAGCAACAAATACTGGTGAAGCTTCAGGAAAGAGAGAGTCCTTTTCCACTGTTGGTGGGAATGTATAATGGTACAAGCACTGTGGAGATCAGTGTAGAGATTCTACAAAAAACTAGGATTAGAGCTGCCATTTGACCTAGCTATTCCCCTGCTAGGAATATACACGAAAGAATTAAAAGAATCATGTCATAGTGACATATGTGCACTCATGTTTATAGCAGCTCAGTATGTGATAGGTAAAACAACCCAAATGTCCATCAACTAGAGAATGGATAGGTAGACTTCTTAAAAATAAAATGGAGTATTACTCTGTCATAAAGAATGATAAGTTTGAGTCATTCACACTCAAATAGACATATCTTGAGGAGATACTCAGAAGTGAAATAACTAGGTCATAGATGTGTAAATACCACATCTTTTCTCTGGTGTGAGAACCTGAAGATGTAAATGAGTTCTAGAAGGTATGATGGATATTGTGAAGTAGAAAATATTCAAAGGAAAAGGGTAGGGGTAAGTAATGAGGGTAAATAAATAATCTGTTAAAAAAAGAAAGCATATGTATATAGGGGGTGGGAGGTTGTGGGACGTGTAGGGAAATAGGTAAAAATGAGAATTAACGGGTGTCATGTGCTGGCACAATTCTCAATATTAAGAGTGTATATAATGTATTTATTGAGTGTACCAATAAAGAATATACAAATAAAAAAATTATACTATCTTCGTTAACCAACAGGCCTGGACCCTAAAGAAAAAATAAACTCTTTTTCAGAGTCCCTTCTTTATTCTTTGTCTTCATGTGGTGTCTTGAGGTCCTCTCTCCTGGGCAGGTTTTCCCACTTGTGCCCAGATTTGTCATGGCCGTTTTCTGAAAAAATGACAGCAAGTAATCAAATGAGCAAACCCAAGCTAAATGAAAGGGCATGCTCCTGACTGTAGTAAACTGAAAACTGAAAGCAGGGGATTAAATGCAAAGTGATTACAATGAGAATACATAAATATATAATAGCATTTAGGATTGTCTGGGAGATTAGGTTTCTGTAGTTGTACCTTTCTTTAAATAACATTCAAAAGCCCCTTTTCCAATGCTCCCTCAGGGAAGGTAAAGCCATGTATAATGTTACCTATTATAAAGGATCTATTAGTTCTTTATTCAGAGGCTTAGGTTTAAATTCTTGACTTTCAAGGAACATTATAGAAAGAACTCCCCCTCGGTGTGTCTCTAAATACCAAACAACTGTGGGCTCCCAGGTCTGGCTGCACAGCTCAGTCCCCCAGGGAGATTTATAAAAATGCAATGGGGCCCTGGAATTTATATTTCTCAAAAGCTCTCCAGTTGATTTTGATATTCAGCCAAGTTTGAGGACTGCTGCTAAAGTGGCTGTTTGGACTTCAGCTAAGTCAGTTTCTGAGCCTTCTGTGGCAGTTCAGTAGGTGGCCTGGTGCACAAACATTGTGCCAACCACCACGACATTTTACAGCCAAATTTGTCTAGGATTGTGAATGGCAGAAACAGTTTAAAACAGAAGTCAGTGTCCTCTTTTTTATGTGGCCTCTAAAAAGCAGGAGATTCAGGCATCTAACCAAATGTCAGATGAAAATTAAAAATGTACTCTTTGACACTCATAGCTTAGTCTTTTCATCCTAAAATACAAATACTATCTCTATATGATGTCTCTTTACTTAACTTCATTTTGAAGTAGTTGTTACTTAAAGAATGACAAAGCTAGTCCAGAGGCCCTATATAGACTAATTCAAGCTTTTTCTGATTTTAAAATTTCATGTCATACATTGTCTAGTATAACCATTTTATGCAATCAGGGTGTATTTATCAAACTAAGGAATTAAACTTTAAATTTCTCTAATTTCCCTCACTGTCTCAGTCTGTTCAGAATTTCATAACAAAGTAGATTAGATAATTTATACAAACAAATTTAGTTAAACAAAAGAATAAAATAAACGTAAGATGACAGGAAACTACAAGGTAAACTTTGGGGGAAGAGAATCAAGGAGAAGGGGAAGGAAAGGAAGTGGGCAAAGGGATTGAAAATAAGGTATGATTTATATACCTACTGGTTTCCAAAAACAAAAACCACCATCATGTATTCGTAAAATGCATTAATAAAAATACATATACACACATGTGTATATATGCGTGAACATAAATATGGAACAACTCTGCAGCTGATATACACATCACACACACAGCAACAACAAAACAACCACATGTATTGGTTTCAGTTCTGTTGCCTGGGAAATCCAAAGTCAAGTCACCAGCAGATTCAGCACCTGCTGAGGACCTGTTCCTCGCACAAGATGCCTTCTGTGTGCTTGTGTGGTGGGAGGCAACAGAACTCCTTCTAACCTGCCATAGAGGGTATCAACCCCATTTATGAGAGTGGAATCTGCATGACCTGAACAGCTCCTACAGCTTTACCATGTCATACTGTCACAGTAAAGATTAGGCTCCATGGTATGAATTTTGAGGGGAAAAACCCCAATATTCAGGCCATAGTATCAACTATATGCTTTTGTTCCAGTAATTATTAAGGAAACCACATTGCATATAGTCACCTTGTCTTCTCCAATCAGTGACAGTTTCCCTGTCTTGTGTTCTGTGAACTTTGAAGTTTAATAAAAAGAGTAGCGATGCAGTATTTTGTAGAATCTTTCCTTCTGAGTTCATCTGGTGTTTTCTTATCATCACGGTGATATGATTTTTGGTGAAGCACTATAAAAGGGACCTGTTCTCGTCAGATCATTTTTTATGACAATGGAGTATCTGCATCGCTCATATCTTCCCTGAGTGAGGCCGCGTCTTTCAGACCACTTCCCACTCTGAAGGTCTCAAACTAAGAAGTGAATATTTCAATTAGAAAGTCACACATGCAAGATAAATGCGTGGTTTAGGTAGAGCTTAAAGAATAGAGATAAGCAATTCCCTAAGGGGTAATCCTCCTCTTCGAAAGTACCTAGTCCTTCCTGCGTGGAGGCTGAATTCAGAATGTGATATCTCCATAGAACTATGGAGTCCTATTATGGAAATGAAGGTAACATCTGTAAATGAGGGTTTTGTGTGGGTAATTGAGTCACTGGGGTGCTCTTGTGGTTTTCAATTAAAAATTAAATTGGTGGGTAGTTAAGTAGTGAACAATCTAATTTGAAAGAAAGCAAGGACCTGACTCTATGACTGTGGTTTACATGTTAAGTAGCTGAGGTTTTTTTATTTTTCTTAATCACTAACAATGAAGCATAATTCTTACTGAAATACATTGAGTTTTATTGGACTCAATCATTTTTTCAGAAGTAGAATGCCTACTCTTGACAAAATCTAATGTAACATGGTTAACCCAAAAGACTTAATTGTACATTTTAACATATGCATTGTAAAAGTTACTTTTAATAGCATTTAACTTAAAAAATGATGACACTAAACAAACTAGTTATTTGAAAGGTGATAAAGCGTCTCTAGAGGAATGGAAGCACAACTGTAACTATGCAAACATGATGGTGAGGTCTGGAGTGTGAATGTTGGAAACAGTATGGTACTGTGAAAATGTTTTTAGAAATCAGATGTCAAAAAAATTGAAGGTAAGAAAGACAAAAAGGAAACAAATCTAATGTATGTATGGGGTAGGAAGTTAAAGGGAGGATATGGAAATGGGAATAAATAAGTATCAAGATATACCATGTGCAAAAAGAATTGAAAGATTCATATCACAGCCACATATGTGCACAGCAGCTCAGTTTGTGATTGCTAAATCTTGGAAACAATCAAAATGTCCATCAACTGGATAGAGAAAATGTTCTTTTATAGAATAGAGCATTATTCTGCCATTAAAAATGATAAGATTGAGTCAATCATACTCAAATGGATGTACCTTGAGGACATCCTCATAAATGAAATAAATAGGTCATAGATGTGTAAATATCAGATCTTTTCTCTGGTTTGAGAAAATGAAGTTGTAAATGAGTTGATATTGTGAAATAGAAAATATTTAAAAGGAAAGAAGTTATAGGGGTAAATAATGAGAGGAAAAAAGAATGTGACAGTAATAAAGGAAAAAGGAAACAAAGATTATGTATATAGGGGATGGAAAGGGGAAAAATGAGAATCAAGTTGTGTCATATTCTGGTACAAACTCTCAATGATGAATGTGATGATAACGTGTATTCATAATGTACCAATAAAGATTTAAATTAAAAAAGATGTATCATGTACAGGTAAAAATTCTTAATGAAGAATGTGATCATAAATTATACTAAAATAAATTTAATTTTAAAAAGACCATGTATGATACATATTGTGAATAGAAAATATCCGAAGGGAAAAGGGGAGGGGCAAGTAACAAGGGGAAAAATTTGCTGTTAAAAAAGAAAACAGAGCATATGTATATGGGGGTAGGGGAATTGTAGGGTGGGTAGGGTGGTGGGAAAAATGAGAATTAAGTCATGTCATATACTGGTACAAATTCTCAATGTTGAGTGTGATCATGATTTGTATATAAAATGTATCAATAAAGAATTCAATTAAAAAATAAAAACATATGTGAGCCAGGGATGTAACTCAAGTGGTATCCTGACTACCTTGGAAGTACAAGGGCCCGAGTTCAATCCCTGGTACTGAAAAAAAACATTCAGATGTATGGTCTGTTACTGGGGTTTCAGTTACCTACTATAGCATTTCTCACCCCCAGATACCTTCTCTATTTGGCTTCTTCATGAGAGATGGTTTCAGAGACTCCAGACTTTAATTTTGTAGTTCTTTAATTTCTTGAGTCCTCATCATTCATGTCAATAAAATCATTGCCATATTGCTAATAAAGTATCCATAAATATATTCTGTTGATATTCATTTTAAAATTCAATACCTTGAGGATATCCTCATAAGTGAAATAAATAGGTCACAGGTAGGTACATATCATATCTTTTCTCTGGTATGAGAAAATAAAGATGTAAATGAGTCCTAGAATTGTATGTTACACATTGTGAAATAGAAAATGCTCAAAGTAAAATAGGGCGAAAAGGGAAAAATAATGAGATTCTAGCAAAAAAGTAAGGAAACAAATTTTATGTAGATGGGGGGCGATAGGGTGGGTAGGGCTATGGGAAAAATGAGAATTAAGTTGTGTCTTATACTGGTACAAATCCCCATTATGGAGTGCAATCATGATGCATATACATAATGTACCAATAAAGATTTAAAAAATAAAATTCAAGCAAATATTGGCTATTTTTTTTTTTTAGGTTTTTTTTTTTTTGAGACAGGGTCTCGCTTTTTTGTGGTTCAGGCTGGCCCTGAGCTCAGCCTCAAACTCACATCACAATCCTCCTGCCTCTGCCTCCCGAGTGCTGGGATTACAGGCATGAGCCACCACGCCCGGCACTGTGGTATGTGGTACTGGTTGCTGCTGGGTGTGAGTCTCCACACCCAGTATTGTTATGTGGTTACCTGGGAATCGAATCCGGGCCCTTGCGCTTGCAAGACAGGCGCCGGAACCACTGAGCTAACTCCCCGGCCCATATTGGCTATATTTTTTAACCAGCTTGAAAAATCAAACTCTAAGCCTCTCACAACTGTAATCATTTGTTCGAAAACTGATACTTTACTGTTGTATTTCTTATCTGGATAAAATGCTTTAGTCTCAAGAGAATAGTTGTTGGACCTGGAAATATTTGTAGAAGAAAAGTGATGTCATATATTGATATGTGTACAATTCAATGAGTCAACTGTCTCTTTGCTCAAGATGTTCCAGGTTACATTATTGGCATGAAAGCTGTAAAAGTGTTTGAGACATAGTTTCATTGTGATATGTATAATCAACACATTTTTCTATAGTTGCAGACTTGTTCACAAACAGTATTAAAAGAAAAATAAAATGACATAATGTCTGGGAATTAGAACCAGATTTAAGTTCATGATTTGTGGTTTGCCAAATATAAAATTCCTTCTAAGAGGCCTCGCTGACAGATTTGCTCTAATAATTAAAGATGTAGCTATCATTTTGCTGTGAGCAAAGGCAGTTTCTATTCAGTGAGGTCTGGCTCATTCTGTTATCCGTGCTGATCACCAGGGCAGAAGAAGCACATTATCCAATCGAACTTCAAGTTGCACTCTACAAACTTCCATGTTCTTCCTTTCTATAACCTGTGCCAGCAGCTCTAGGTAGCCTTGCAGGCCCAGAGTGAGACAGCTTTTGAAGGATGTTAGTGACACCTTCAGTAGCTCGTTTCTTATGCTGACAGGTAAGTGGGTCTGGATGTGTTGTGGATCAGCACCCATATCACTGCACATTAAATTCTAGCTGAGTCCCTGTAATTTGAAAGATAATTGTTTTTAAAAGAATGATAAGGAATCAGCTTCTTCATTAATGATTACTATAATAGTTTGAATAGTTCAGATGCCATAGAATAAACCATATTTAAATAAAAATGGAAAATAGTGGTTACTTTCAAATTCAGAATAGTTGTAATCTTAATAGGAAATGACAGAGTCACACTTTTCACCATGGCCTCTGAAACTTATCAACAGTTGAATGGGGATATTATACTTTATACACAGTGTTGTGGTAACTGCTAAGCACTTAGGCCTCTAGAAGAAAAAGCTCTTATATTTGTAGTTCTTGCCAATGTCTAGGGTATAAATATTATCAACCTACCAAGGTATGTTGCTTGGAAATTTCAGACCTACCCCTTATTTTGGAAAATTGTTAAAAATAACTCCGTAGAAAAGTAGATCAAGATCAAGTTCTAATTCCTTTTTGATAATACTGTCTTTTAAAAACTGGATCACTGTGTGTTGTGTAATTTTCACTCAAAATTACATGTGTAAGAGATTCCCCTACACAAAGTTAAGAGTGAACTGGGAAAAAGAAGAGCAGAAGAAACCACAAGTGGAGGGCGAGAGGTCTGTTGCTGAGTTCCTGAATGAAGATAACTCTGGAATTCTTGGCCAGCCCAGCTTCTTAAAACTTTTAAAGAAAGAGAATTGAGAGCTGGGACTTTGTTCCTATGGATCATTAAATATGTGAGATACTCTGAATGGGGTTTTTATTGCTTTGCTTTTTGCAATCCTGTAGCATAGTCAAATGCCCTTTGTTATCTCTGCACATAGTTGAAGAGCAGCTAATGCTTCTACTCCAGCTTTGATGAAACTCTGAACATAACCTGGATGAATGATGACTTAGGCTCAGTTATGAAAGTATTTATTTGTTTAAATATGTAAGCGATATTTGCTATCATCAAAATACATATAAGACTAACACTACATATGAATATGGGTGTTCTTTAAATGTCTGTTTAAAATAACTCTTCCTCAAGCAAGGGACTTTTTTTTTCTAATTTCTGGGTAAAAATGATCATTTAAATGTTAGTTTTCCAAATCTTTTCAAAAATGTTTTCTGTAGTAGAATAAAAAGAACCTATTTTAGTTTTGTTCTTGTTGGATATAATGCCCAGTATCCACAAGCTAAAAGAGGAAAAGTTTAATTTAGGTTTATGGTTTGGAGGATTCAGTCCACGGTCATCTGGCTCCCAGGAAGAAACAGGGTAGAAAGGCAGGACAGATCGAAGTTGCTTAGTTCATGACTGTCAGGGTGTAGAGGAGGGAAACAGTGCAAGAGATGAAAAGAAAGGGTTTATTTAGAGTGTCCATACCTCCATGACCCACCAGACATAACCAGAGGTGTGCTTTATTAATACACTGTTTCTTTCTTTTTTTTTTTAGGTTTTTTGAGACAGGGTCTCGCTTTGTGGTTCAGGCTGGCCCTGAGCTCAGCCTCAAACTCACATCACAGCAATCCTCCTGCCTCTGCCTCCCGAGTGCTGGGGTTACAGGCGTGAGCCACCACGCCCGGCACTGTAGTATGTGGTACTGGTTGGTGCTGGGCGTGAGTCTCCACGCCCAGTATGGTATGTGGTTACTGGAGATCGAACCCTGGCCATTGTGCTTACAAGACAGGAGCCGGAACCACTGAGCTAAATCCCCAGCCCAGTTTTCCTTCTCTTGACAATGTTTTTCTTCAGAAGTTCCTGCTAAGGCTCCTCTGCTTAGTTGTTTGTTCTGATCATTGAAACACTGTAAACCTTTCTGGCTAACATTGTGTTTGGGGGCCCTTGAAAATCTGTTTGATCTGAGGGGAGTTATGATGAAGATCAGGAAATAACAGTAGCACAAAATAAAATCACTTGTGTGTAGAACTCTTCCTCTGAAGAGTCCGTTCCTTGCTGGCATCTGTCAGAGGGCACAGTTCACGTCCAATGTCCTTCTCTAATGGAGACAAGGCAAAAAGATTATTTTACTTGAGAAATGTGATGACGATTCTTTGCTTGACCAGGTTTTAGTCTGAGTCCTGAGCTCTCTCCCAGGACTCTCTCCTGTGGGTGCTTCCTTGTAAACTTCTAGTTTTAGCAAGAATCCCACTAAATGATTTTCAGTCTGAATCCTCCATTCTCCATATCTGATCACTGTTTGCACCAAATCAGGTTTCTCACCCTCCACCATCCCTCGGTGATATTCTGTTAGGGTGGGTTTAGCTAGAAACTCCTTTACCCTCGATATTTCCTCTTGGTATTATCCAACTCCTGACCTTTGCCCTGCTCCTTGGTTGTAAACTCCTATTTCCCCACCTGGCATTGGGGACTGAAGCCAGTTTACACTGAGATCTCTTTCCCTGTATTATAATTGTGCTGAATAAAATCCTTTATTGCTACCACAACTGCTGTCCAGCTTGCTATTTCTTTCAAAAAGTATCAGGACAAGCTGTAACTGAATCAGGAGAAAAAGGAGGCTAGATGAGGAGGAAGTAATTATCTCAAAGAATACAATGATATAGCAGAAGCTGAAGGTGGCCTGGCACCTTGACACTTCCCCTGTGCTGTTCTGACCAACTCTTGCTCTTTGTCTCATAGTTTGAGCTTCTTTTTCCTCACTATCCCCTTTTAAACACACTAATTTGCTTTTGTTGCTTAGAATAATATTTATTTGTGACTACCTGGGACATTCATTTCTCCAATTTCTACAACTACAGGAAAATCCAACTGTATCATTCTCTGTTCTCTGAGAAGACCCACTTACTGATTTTACACCTCCTGGCTGGGATGGGGCTCTTAACTGAGAGCACTGCAACTTCTGAGTGAATGTGCATCCCGCATCTACGCTGTGACACTGTAATTGAAATTATATCTGACATTTATGTATTTGTAATAGTGACAAAATTTGAGGTTTAAACTTGTGCTGTCGAGTGGGTAAGCAAATGTCATGTGCTCAAATTGTATGGAACCCTCAGGGAGCTGGTCCACTCATTTTTATCTACACTACTACTGAACATATCTTAGCTGCCACTTCCATGCCCTGTCCCTAACAGGTGCACAGCTGAGGCATCCAACACCCTGTGTCCCTCTCCCTTTCGCTGTTTGGTCTCAATGTGCTCTTTCACCTCTCCTTCCACCATTACTTGAAGTGTATGTGGACCTTTTCATAATGCTAACACAAGATATAGTTTTTATGTGTGTGTGTGGTTTTTTAAAAATTATTTAGCATTGAACCCAGAGCCTAACATACTATAGTTTTTTTTTTTAATTTTAGAATTAGATAAAATGATGGCAAGTATTTATTAAAACAAATATTCAAGAGGATCCAGAATGTTTTTCTTCAGTATAGGGAACTGAACCTACAACTTATATACTGAGCTATATCTGCAGGTCTTTTTTATTTTGAGATGTTATTTAAAGAGTAATGTATTTACTATTTCAGCAAAAAAATTATTAAAAATTATTATTGGGCCGGGCATTTAATTCCATGGTTCCAGGGTCTGCCTTGCAAGCACACGGTCTTGATTTGATCCCCAGTAACCACATATAACAATGCCGGGCATGGTGACTCACATCCATCAGTAATCAGTACCACATACTACAGAGCGAGGTGTGGTGGTTCATGCCTATAATCCTAGCACTTGTGAGGCAGAGGCAGGAAGATTGCTGAGTTTGAGTGTGAATTCAGGACTAGCCTGAACTACAAAGCGAGAACCTTTTTCAAAAAAAATTTTTTTTGAAATATATAATTACATATAAATCAAAGAAAATGTATATTATATCTGAGATCCTTAAAATTCCCAATAAAATTAAATTATTATGGTCAACAAGTGCCAACACAATTCTCAGGGACCAGTTTATGTTTAGTGCAAAAAGAAATTCGGGAGATAAGAACAGCCATTTTCTTGTTTCTCTTTTATAAGTTCCATGATTGATTATAGAAAAGTGAGAAAATGAGAATGCAAAGATTTTCTTGTGTTTTGATTTATTATAAATACCAATTACTCTCTCATTTTTATATTTACACTAACTCATTCTGGTTTTACCTATCTCATTTTTCTACAAATTTCACCTCAGTTGGCTTGGTCTTCCACGGCACACACTTCTGATGACTAGGTGTTGTGTAGAGAGAGCATGGACTTTGACACTGAGGCTGAACTTCAAAGCCTAGTCCTTCCACCTGAGAGTTTACCAGGTGTGTGAACTTTGGCAAATGTTCCAAGCTCTTCGTTTAATAATAACTACATTTCAAGGCTCTATGATAATTACAATTTTATATACACGTAGTAATGTGTGTATGTGAATGTATTTGTGCTTTGATCTTCTGTAAAAGATGAATTTGTTATAGGTTTAGTGTGTTCATTTGTCCTCAACATTGGACTCTAACCTTCAAAAGAGCTTTAACCAGGTTTAACCATTATTCATTTTTCATTTTCTCCATGGCACTCAGTGTAATAATTTCTGCAAGTTAGGTACCTCTATATGTTTATTTAAATACACTCAAATCTTCTTATAAAAATAAGATTATTTTTTGGGATGTTAACTTTAATAGCTACAGATTTGAACTGTAATATTTATACATGTAGGTGTATGTGAATTAATTTTCAAAAATAAAACTTTTTGATGTAATAGCATTTTTTCCTTTTTTAGAAAAAAATAAATTCTTAACCCAAATGTCTCAGGTTCCTTATTTTTTTTTTAATATTTTGGGTCACATTGAGGGCTACAAATCAAATGATTGACAAGAAAATATAACCCCTTGAAATATCTCTAAGAAAGCCTCAGCTGTCCTGGCACGCAAATGTTTGCAATTTTTCAACCTTGCTTCATCTGCAAGTGATTCCACTTCAGAGACCAGGAAGAAGAAGTGAAAGGTCGGGCAGCTCCAGTTCACTGGGCAGTTTGTAGTAATCAGGAGAACACAGAACACTGAGAGAAGTCCAAGGTCTTTCTGCCCTGGCTCCATGCACCATATGGGAACTGATTTGTTGTAGAGAAAGGGGGTTGGGATGCCAATGTGGGCAGGATATAAAGAAAAAAGAAATAAAAGAGAGGCAAGCTGGGCTACTCTGTAACCAAATGGCAACAATAATTTTAATCCACCCTGAACTCTGTGTTTCAGCCATTCTAACAAGCCATCTAAGCCAAAGGTGTTTACACACTGCTTTATTTATTTATTTTTAAAAATTTATTTTTAAAAATTCTTTACTGGTGTAAAGACTTCACTAAAGTGAACTTATACCCACTAGGGGTAATTTGGAGAAATCCCAGCAGCTTCATACCACATCAAGGTTATATTGCTGGGCCCAGTTTGCAAAACCACAATGGCAAGCAGGGGAAACTCGAGTTTCCTGTGTATGTACCAAAGGACAAAGCCCCAGGAGTCCTGCATTCTTCTAAGCCTGGCATAGGTATATATTCATATATAATATGACATGCATGTATTTATATGTGAAAACAGTAGTTTTTAAAGTATTATTCTTTGATTTTCCAGAGAAAATATTCCTCTTCCAAAATATAACTTCTGTAAGACAGAGATAAACAAAAGCAGCCCAAAGCTATACAGTGCACTCATTCATCCCACGCTACTTTTGAGTGCCTGCTGTCTGCAGACATCGCATTAGCGAAGTAGCACCGGATCAGCAGAGCCTGTACAGAACTGACAATTTAGCAAGGGAAAATGGAAAATTGTAAGTCTAATAAGGATAATAACATGAATAACAGTGTCATCACTAGAAACCAGGACATACTGCAGTCCGTACTGTGACAAGGGAGTCTAAAGATGTGTCCAAAACATCTACAGTCAAGGATGTAAGACTTTTGACTCAAAGCATACAGGGTATGTTTCTGGTCTGTCTGTCTGGTTTTGAAAAATGTTCAACAGTATAACATGATTAGATTTTGTTTTTATAAGATCATCCTGTAGGAAAATAAGTTGTCTTAAGGCTGGGGTCCCACAGTACTGACGCAGAGTTTTCCCCAGCACATGGCAGAGGTCTTCGAGGAGCTCAGATCCTTTAACCAGGATGAAAACGTACTGAGACACCCTGGAAATCTGGTCCGGGTATGACTGTATATCTGCAGGTCCAAAGAAGGGAGCGGTAGAAACAAGATAGTCATCAGGGTCTCGCTAGCCCTCCATCCGCGGGGGATGCCGGTGGCGGCGTGTGGAGCCCCGTGTGGTGGGGTGGCGCGGGGTGCCGGCAGTCAGGTGTCCGGAGGTCCTGATCCTCTCCTCCCTGCTCGCCGTGTGCCTCTCTGCACCTGTGCGTGTTTCTCCTGTGATCACTTTAGACTTTGACTCAATAAACAGAACACTCTTCTCCCATAGGACGCTTTGCTTCCAGTTCTGTTGTTTTAGCTCATGACCCCTAATTCTTCCAACGGGTTTACAACCTGTTTCCCAGTTGTAGAAAATTTCTTTTCCAAAATCAATAGAACTTTGTAATAAACCATCGGCTTTAGTAAGATACCTGTAAATTAAAAACTATCTCAGTGAAAAAACCAAACAAACTCTTTCCCCTCTTTTGTTTTGGTGTTATGGATCGAACCCAGGGTCTTTCTTGGGTAAGCCAAGCCGATATGTACTGCTGAGCTACACCTCTGTTTCCATTGCAGAGAAAAACCTTGATAGAAAGGCATGTAAAATAAGAATAAGAACAAAAAATCTGTTTGTGTAAAGATCTAGACATGAATAATATTAATAAATTAGTCTCACTAGTTATGGCCCCAGCCCCACTTGCAAGGATATCTTGTTTTATTCTTTAGTCTGATGTCATCGCAGCCAGCTAGACAGCATGTCTCAAGTGCAGGGTCACCGCTGCCCCGACGGCGTATGATTCGCCTCCTGAGAACCACAGCTGCCCCACAGTTCCATGGCTTGCTCTCTATATGAGCATGTTTAACAAAATAAGGCAGTGTAAGGCCAGCAGAAGGCCGTCTCATTCCAGGGATGCTCTAACCCCTCAGGTAAAAAACAATCATTGAATGAAATGGGCTACCTTTATGTAGTCTTCAGATGGGACAAAAATAAAATATTTTGAAATTCAAGTCTAAATGTTAAATCGAACTTAGGGATCCTCATAGACAACAATCAAGGTGTTCGAAAGGTCCTTGTTTTGCTTTATGGATTTTGACGATCTTTGTACTCCAAATTACACAGAGTTATACTCTATGTAATACTGATATATTATGAGAGAATGTTTTTCATTTCTACTAATACTTTTGGATTTGGTTTTTAATTTTTATTTTGGCACGACATACACCATACAGTATTATGATTATATTGTAAACTCTAATTTTGCTTTCTGTGTTTCTATACTTATTTTATTGAAAATTGATACATATTTTAAAATATACACTTTTCTCTACATATTTTGTGCTCATATTTTTCTCCTTTAAGCTTTTAGCATTATTTTCTTCACTATATGAGCTATTTTTATTTTCAACAAAATTATATTTTATGCATTTGGAGTCAAGATTATTCTCTTTGGTAAAAACTTGAAATTAATGAATTACTTTCTATAGTTTTTAATAATTAATATTGGATTTTAATAGTTCTCTAAGCTATGAGAAGTATTTAAAATCCTTGGTGAGAATTGTGTCTGGTATTTACTAAAGGATTATATTAAAAGCAAACTGTTGACTAAATCTTTAAATCTGTTATATATTCTTCATATATTAATGGATATATTACTTAATGAAAAACTGTCAAGTTCTCTGGAAGATTTATTGTAACTTTTGGACTTCAGTGGTTATAATTTTTATGAAAAAGGTAATACATAGATTTTTAGCATAATCTTCAGACAATGTTTCTACATAATATGATGAATTTCTATGGAAATGTTATTATATAATTTGTAATATAAAGCCATTTGTAAGATATTAAAGTAATTAATTCAAAGCTATGCTAATCGACATGTTTTGCAAAGCAGAGAATATTCGTATCACAAATACAGACTTATCAAATCTACCTTGAATTTCTGCACTAGGATTTTCTTAAAGTAGGACTATTTCCCCCACATGAAGAGTGGAGATGAAACACCTCTCTCCAATCGAAATTCTTTAGGCTGCCACTCTTCAGGCACCATCCCCTCCTCTTCAACTATTGAAAAAGCAGCTAGCAGACAAAAGATCTCTCTTTAAGGAAATACAATATTTAGCCTCCTTCATAAAGAGGACTTCAAATGAAAACAGACCTGGCTATGAGCTACCCATCCATTTTATTAGTCTCTGCTGAGTTCACTTGGGGTATTCTTTACATTCATTCACTGAGGATCTGTAACCTGCTGTACTTGTTGTTTGTGAGAACAGCTTTTTCCTTCATCTATACTTCTGCCTTCACATTCTTTTCCCTGAGCTAGCCTGTCTAGCCTGGTCCAGAGTATAAATAGTTGCAAGTTTGCATTTCTTGAGTTGTACTGCCCTGCTATTGCTGGGTTATGTGAAACCCTTTCTTGTGTTGAACACAAGAAGCCGGTGATTATTGGTACCACAGATTCTCACATTCTTAATCAGTTCCACCTGGCCAATAAACAGTAAAGCCAGGACAGCTTCTCTTCTGTGTAGGTTTTCTACTTTATGGGTAATAAAACTGTCTTTGGTGTGATTTAGGAATTCCTTTGATGCCTGCTAGTTTACTATATTGATATTCAGGGGTGTTGGCAGTCACTATTGGCACCCTGTACCAAGGCAGTGAGGCAGTGTGGGTAAATCCAAGGGGGAGGGGCACAGTGAGCAATGGATTTTTTTTTTTCCCACTTAAACCAGTAAAAGAAAAATTTGGGAATGGCTTTCTTGGAACAAGCATGGTCAGAGGTAGGTAGATTCCTTTTAAAGTTAGAGGAAGTGTAAGGGGGAAGAATGGAAGAAGAGAGGAAAAGCGGTTACAGAAGATGCAATGCAAATCGCTCCTGTGTAGTGGTCCCTTGTTGAAATCATCGCTAGAGATCGAGTTGCTAATCTACAAGTTAAAAAAAGAAATTAAGCTGAGATAATGCTAAGCTTTTGTAAGTGTGGTAGTGAGTAAAGGTGGTCTCTGCAGATTGCAGGAAAGCATTCTCCTCACAACTTTCTTGCATCCCTTTTCAGTTCCAAATTTGAGGCCTTTTTATTTTCAGTGCATGGTTTGGGTAACGTGTCAATACTTTGTGGGATTTGGTTTTTATTTTTATTGTTTTTTAATATTTCTATTTTTTGTAACCAGTTTGTATAAGCAATTTGAAGTGGGATAGAGTAAATGGTGTGGGAGATTAACTCAGATCAAAACACAAATAACGGAAGCATCCATGAAAGCAAATGCTTTGTGAATTTGGTTTGGTGCCATTATTTATTTTGAACGATTTCCTTTAACCACATTCACCAGTGACCACTGAAATGAGGCTTGTTTGGGCTTTGAAGAAGTTTTGTGACATAATGCCCTTCTTTGAGTCTGTGTTATATTATCTTGTCTATAGTTAATTAATTGGGGTCACTTCTTGAGTGGAATAAATGTCATAAGCCTTATTATTGCTATCTTTATCACATTTTAATCGTAGATAATGTTAACTGGCTACAGTTTAAAGAATTCAGGTAACATTTCATAATATACTGGAGAGGATTCTCCTGTCATTGCCCCTCCCTGGAGGTTATTTATCAAATGTGCAATAACTGTGAGCATCATTACATCCAAAGTTTTGAGTTTTTCTTCAGGTACCTTTCTAATAAATCTGTTAACACATTTGAATGAGTTTTCAAAATATTTGTAAGATTAGAAAAATTATACACAGCAAAGATTTATTAATCTAATCTGCAGAAGGTAAAATAAACTATTATAGACAGCACAGGATGTCAACAATGGGCAGTGTGTGTGTGCGGGTGTGTAATGTGCCCACGTATGTGTGTAAGACTATTCATTCAGTGAACATGTACCTAGCTCTCTCATACATGTGCTAGGTATTGCAGTAGGTGCTGGCATCACAAAAATGAGTAGCTCACCCTCCTTCTCCTGGAGTATCATGTAATGTAATGGAGTGGTAAATTTTCAGGTCAATAATTGCAGTAAAAAGTGATAGTACTACAACAGAGAATAATTTTTCCTGAGAAAGTTGAGAGAGGTTGCTGAAAAGGTAACTTGTGAATTGAGCTTTGAGTCATAAACTGGGGTCTGATAAGAACAGAGTTGAGGAGAATATTGTAACTAAAAGAAGTCTAGAAAGGCTTTAAGGAGTAAGGAGTAGGACATTTATATATATATATACATATATATATTTATATGTATCATATCTGATTTATATTAGAGAGAAAGATAGAATGACAGTAACAGAGAGAGGACAATAGATAAATAGGGAGAAGGAGGAATTCAACTAACTCTCCACATTATTCTGCTGTTTCAAAAGATTCTAAGGTAAATGCTAATTGTTTCATTTATCCTACTCATTTTTATTCATTGAAAAGAAAGTTTTGCCTTTTTCTTTGTTTCTTCTTTTTAAGAGATAATCCTTTTTTGTTTGTAACTTGTACTCTGAGTAATATTTTGGCCATTTTTTTAAAGCTCCCTATCAACAGTATATATTTTAAAAAAGGAAATGAAGATCTTTTTCTGCCTAATTTTTATTTATTAGCTGATTTGGCAAACGAGTTTCTGGCAAGTGAGTTTCCGATTTGCTGAAAGGATGTTTCATATTGACCATCACTCTCCCACTACATATAAATAACTGAGAGTGTTTTCAGACAAAAGAGTAAAAATACCCTATAATTCTAAACTAGAATGTCAAAGTCCTCAGGCAGTACCTCACAATAATACTCATCTTTCTTCTCAGGTTATTGTATTTGTTCATATGGATTCTCTATGTATATGTGCATTTATTACTAATGTATACCTAATGTACTGGTCAGAATTCTGTTGCTGGAAAAAAATACCCCAAATATACAGCTTAACAGAAGAAGAGCTTATATATCTCAGGGTTTCAGAACTTTCAGAGCTTTCCATGGTCAGCTGGTTCTAAAGCAGAAACCTCCTGATGAGAGAACGTGGTGGAGAAAAGTGTCTCCATTTATGGCACCTGGGAAGCGGAGAGCAGAGAGAGAGGAAGGGGCCAGAGAAGAAATATATTTCCTGCTGCGGCTTCTGTCTAGATGTTCCCCCAAAGCCTCTTGCAGTCATAAGTGGATCTTTTTCAGAGGTGACCAGATCTACAGAGTGTGATGCTGGAGTTGATTTTTGTTGCAATGCGAGGCTCAAGGGCATTAGGACGAAGGGTGTGAGTGCTGCCGGCGCTAAATATCCTGGATAAGATCTAAAGTACAGGAAGGGCAGTGGTCACCCCTGGCTTGTTTTTCTACCTTCTGTCTGCCATGAAGTGTTTCTCCTCCGTGATGTGGGTCTGCCATGTCACTCTGACCTGGAGCCAGCTGATGATGGACGGAAACCTCTACAAGCTGATACTTCTAATAATTGTTCTCTTATAGCTCCTTATGGAAAGAAAACTCTCTCAAATAATAGTAAATTCTGTCATCCTAACTAAAACTTGGTAAGTGAAGGAAACTGAGTTACCCTCCCACAATATACACACTTAACTTTTTCACACTTGTGGTAGTCAAGACAATGAAATGTCAAATAATCATTTGAAATACTTGGATTTCAAAACTAAAATTAACACCAGGTCAAAGGTTTGATTTAAAAGATGATGTAGACAAGTCTAGCGAATAACTTGCTAGGTTTCTATTTATCTTTTTATGAAAGAGTATAATATTTTGTGAAAAAATTAAACATTTTAACTGGCAGAACACTGGGAAAATTTCTTATTTAAAGTGCAAAATATGTTAATTTTAGCACAAAAATTCATATTCAGGAATAATTGTGAAGCTAGAGCTATTTGGGGGCACTAATGTAGTAAAGATATGTTCTTTAGATTATTTCTAGCCATTCAAATATTTAATTTAACTCAGTTAAAATAAATTAAAGCTTTGATTTGTCAGATTATATGTAATACAAACCTTCATCTGTTAATTTCTTCCTTCTACATGGTGCTACTTTGCCCCTTGAAGATATGTCTCTTTGCAAATGTAACTTTTCCCGGATTTGGCAAAAGGTCATGTCCTTCTGCCCGAAATCACATTTCATTGTTGTTCTCTGTGCCTCATAGCAAGAAAGTCACGTCCTGCCAGCTGGATGTGGCTGCTGAGTGGCTGTGAAGGGCTGGTGTGAACAATTTTAATGGTTTTGGGACACTGAGACCCTCTGAGCAATGTTCCTGTTTCTGCCTGATTTCAGAGCCAGAAGAAACTAGAGATGGCCATGAGACCATTCTAAGACAGATGCCGTGTCTCATTTGTTGTTTTTGTTTCCACGAGGGAAATGATTACAGCCCCATTTGTGGATGCTGTGTGTCTGCAGGAGCTGAGATGGTTCTTGGAGCTCTGAGCAGCATGGCTGGGCATGTGCGATCTCTTCTTTTTTTTTTTTTTTTTTTTTTTTTTTTTTTTTTTTTTTTGAGACAGTGTCTGGCTTTGTAGTTCAGGCTGGCCCTGAGCTCAGCCTCCAACTCACATCACAGCAATCCTCCTGCCTCTGCCTTCCGAGTGCTGGGATTACAGATGTGAGCCACCACACCCGGCACTGTGGTATGTGGTACTGGTTGTTGCTGGGGTGAGTCTCCACGCACAGTATTGTTATGTGGTTACCGGAGATCTAATTCTGGCCCTTGAGCTTGCAAGACAGGCACTGGAACCACTGAGCTATATCCCCGGCCCCCACGATCTCTTCTTTGGTTGTGTCTGTATAAGGTAAGGAGTTATTAGTCAGCCATTTTCAAAATACTGTGACTTTCCCCTTCAGCACTGTGGATGTTCTCCATTGTATCTATAATACTGAAGCAGATAAGAAATTCACATTCACTTTGCTGATGTAAAAACTAAACAAATCATTAGGGATTTTTACTGCAGACTTGATAGAAGACTAGTTAGCATAGACAGCTTCTTCCCCTTTTTCCTTCTGGGGTTCCCTTCAGAAAGCATCATTTGTCACCATTTAACATACATCATGATTTACTTATTTACTCTACTTTATCTGTGTTTTTTCCAACTGTCTAAAGCAAGCATAGATCTTCTTCTTGTTTCTCTTTGTAGATGGAACCCAAACATCTAGGACTATAACCTTGTCTGCAGTGGATATTCTGTAAATATTATTAGAATTGAGATAGTTTCAGATTTCAAAGTTAAAATAATTCAAAAATGTATCCTCTGCCCTGATGAGCACTCAAACACAGTGACTTCCAGATCTGTGCCTTTTCTTAGACTCCTTTTTGATTTACAGAATCTTTTAGCTAAGAACCAGGAAGATTTCAGAAATGACAATGAAGGAATTGGCTGATACTTTGTAATTTAAATGTAGTACTATACAGTTCTTATGTGTAATGCCATTCTATCATAAACATGGATTTGAAACCTGCTGGTGGTATAACTTCAGATTAGTTCTTTAAATTCTTTGAGATTCAGTCTCTTCCTTTGTAAAAGTGGTACAATATTTAGTTTGGGGAGTTGTTTTGAAGATTAAGTGATACCATTTTGCCCATGGCCCAGAGCCTGAATGAATGGTATCTGCAGTGAAAATGAATTAGTTATTCTGGAAGTTGGACCTGAAGGTGTTTCAGTTTCCAACATTATGATGTGACTATTATCACCCTGTAGGGAATCAGTGCAGAATTCACTTTCCTGTGTACTTCCTACTGTTAACATTCCAGCAACTGAAAGGCTAACCAATATGAATGGACAGGAGCAGTTCAGGAAAAAAAAGAGTGATTCTTTTTCTGAATCAAACGCCATTCCTTTGGAATCATCAAGTGCATCATTTGAGAAAAGTCTGATTTTCACTGAAAAAGACAGGAAAGATATTATGATTTACATCTAAAAATTTATCCCCTGGGTTCATGTGCTCAGAGGTGGGTCTTTCATATAGTAATTGGGATATGGGGACTTTCTATTTATTAGTGGATTAACCCACTGACTACTTTGTATCAGGAAGGAGGCAGGGCCCAGAATATCTCTTGCTCTGCCCTCTTCCACTCCCTCTGTGCTTCTGACCACCATAAAGCAAGTAGTATCTTTCTGCAATTTCCCTTCTCCGTGATGCTTCTGTCTTGGATTAGAGGAACGAAACCTTTGAAATTTCAAGCCTATCTTCCTTTAATTTGTGCATGGTAGGCATTTGCCTTTTGTTCCAGCAATTGAAAAGCTGACCAATATGAAAAGTATTTTATTTTTCCTATCATTTTATACCTGTGACAAATTCTTTTCATAGAATTTATGGTAAGCAACTAATTTCCTGATAAATTATCTTGACCAATTTTAATTTCCCCTTGTGTTCTCAGAGTGAGTTCTGAAGATTTGGACCAGGGGAGGATGGCTCTTGAGTAGCAGAGGAACAGATAGAGGGATTCTAAGCCACAGTTCCTGAGTAATATTAATGTGTCATTCAGAACCATCAGCATCTCTGAAAACTCTTTTTGTGCTCTTGGTAGCTGCTACATGATCTTGATCAAATCATTTCTCTTTATCTCTCTCTCTCTTTTTTAATAAATTGAGTTTATTAGTATATTGTAGGAAAACATAATCACATGCATCATTGAGAATTTGGACCCATACGTGATACATCTTAATTCTTATTTTTCCCATTTCCTTGCCCTCCCTACAAATTTCACCCCATATACATTTATCTTATTTCCATTTTTCCTTTTTACAATCAAATTTTTCTTTCTCTTCTTTGCTTTCCTCCATTCCCACCCCCTAGTTTCCTTTTTCTTTGAAAATTTTCTTCATATTTCACAATACCCACCATACATTCTGAACCTCATATATGTCTTCAATTTCTCACATTAGACAAATGATATGGTATTTTTACATCTCTGTTTTATTCATTTCACTTATAAATATGGCCTGAAAGTGCATCCATTTAGCTACAAATATCTCTAATTTCTCATTGTTTATGGCTAATATTCCATTTTATTGAAAAATCCCACATCTTATTTATTCAGCCTCTGATTGATGGAAAAATGGACTATTTTCAAGATGTAGTTATTGCAAACTGTACAGTTATAAACATGGGTACACATACATTACAGTAGTATGACACTTTTAATTCTTTTGAGAAAATACCCAGCTGGGAAATAGCAGGGTCAAATCAGACCTCTAACCCTAGTTTTTGAAGAATATCCATACTGAGTTCCAGAGTGGTTATACCAGTCTATATTCACATCAATAGTGGAGAAGAGTTCCTTTCTCCATACATCCCCACCGACATTTGTTACTGGTTGATCTCTTGGAAGCAGCCATTCTTTCTGTAGTGGGGTGGAATAACTGTTGTTCTCATCAGCGTCTCTCAAATGACCAGTGATGCTGAACATTTTATTCATATATTTTTTGCTGCTTTTTATTCTTCATCTGAAAAGTATCTGTTTATTTCAGATGCCCAGTTTTGAATTGGATCTTTAAATGTATGAGATCTAATGTTTTGAAGGTCTTTATATATTCAAGATAGTATACTTTTGTCTGAGGAACAGCTGGTAAAAATTTTTTCCATACTGTTATTTGTATACATGAAGACTTGATTTTTGAGTGTTGACCTTACATTCAACTACTCTACTAGATCTGGCAAGTAAGTCAAGCAGTCTTGGGATGACTCTTTGGGCTTTTCAATGTAGAGTTGTTTCATGTTATTAGCAAATAGTGACAGTTTTACTTCTTCCTTTCCTACCTTTCTTTATTGCTTTTGTTTTTTTCTTGTCTAATTGCTGTGGCTAATGTTTCTAAAACTGCATTGAATAGGAGTGGTGATAGTGGACATCTCTGACTTATTGCTAAGTTTAGCGTGAAATATTTCAGTTTTTGATCACTTAGTATGGGGCTGGATTTTGGTTTTTCATAAGTAGCTTTCATCAGATTGAGATAAATACCTTCTATTTCAATTTTCTGTAGAGTTTTAATCATGAATCAGTGTTGGATTTTGTCAAATGCTTTTTCTATATCTGTTGAGATGATCATATAATTTTTGTTTTTGACTGTTAATATAGTATATTACATTTATTGATTTATGTATGTTGAACCATCCTTGCATCCCTGGGATGAATCCAAGTTGGTCAGTATATGATCTTGATGACCCTCTGTTAGCTAGTATCTTATTGAGGATTTTTGTATCTATATTCACTAGGGAGATTAGCCAATAGTTCTTTTTCTTGTTTGTCTTTCTGTCCTTTTGGAATCATGGAAATGGCTGCTTTGAAGAATGAAGTTGATAGTGTTATATCCCTTTCAATTTCATGAAAGAGTCTGAGAATTAGTGGCATTAGTTCTTCCATAAATTTCTTGTAGAATTCAACAATGAAGCCATGGAACTCAGACTTTTCTCTGCTGGTAGGTTTTAAATTACATTTTTTTTTGTTTCATTAATTGATACTGAGGTGTTCAGAATTTCTATATCTGCTTTGTTCAACTTTGGTAGCTCATATGTATTTAGGAGTTTGTTCATTTCTCCTGTGTTTTCTATCTAATTTGAGTCAGGTACCCTTAGTAGGTTTTGATTATCTTCTATATTTTTGCTGGATCTGTTGTGATTTCCCCCTTTTCATCCCCAATTGCATAGATTTGAGACTTTTCTTTCTTTTTATTGATAAGGTTAGCTAAGGGTTTGTCAATTTTATTTAATATTTCAAACAACCCACTCTTTGATTCATTGACATTTTTGTATCATTCTCTTAGTCTGCTGCATTAATTTCTGCTTTGATCCTTATAATTTCCTCCCTTGTATGAGTTTTGGGTTTGTCCTAATGTTCTTTCTCTAGGAGCTTGAGGGTCAGCATTAGGTTATTTCTTAGAAATCACTCTGTTTTCCTAGTATGCACATTCATAACTATGAATTTCTCCTCTAGAGTTGCTTTTATTTGGTTCCTTGCATTCTGTATGTTGCACTAACATTATTATTTAATTCTAGAAACTGTTTAATTTCTTTTATGACACATAGGTTAATCAGGAATGTTATTTGAATTTCCATGTGTTTGTAAAGGTCTTGGATTTTCTTTTGCTGTTGATTTCCAATTTCAAGACACTATAGTCTGACAACATACAAGGGATAACTTCAATTCATTTGTTTTTAGACATGGTTTATTTTGAAGAAGGGCCGATGTGAAGCTTAGAAGAATATACATTCTGAATTTGTGGAATAAAATACTCTATAGATGTCTATTAAGTCCATTTGTTCAAAATTTTGTTTCATTTCTAGTATTTCAATTTTGATTTTTTGTCTAGATGATTTGTTAGTTTGTGACAGTGGAGTAGTCAGGTACTTCACTACTACTGTATTAGTGATTTTGTTTTTCATGTCCATTAATATTTGTTTTATAGTTGAGTGCACTAGCATTTGATGAATAAAAATTTATGGTTGTGGGCCAGGGATTTAGCTCAGTGGTTCCGGCGCCTGTCTTGCAAGCGCAAGTACCTGGATTCAATCCTCGGTAGCCACATACAATACTGGGCATGGAGACTCACCCCAGCAGCAACCAGTACCCCATATCACAGTGCTGGACATGGTGGCTCAGGCCTGTAATCCCAGCACTCGGGAGGTAGAGGCAGGAGGATTGCTGTGATGTGAGTTTGAGGCTGAGCTCAGGGCCAGCCTGAACTACAAAGCAAGACGCTGTCTCAAAAATAAATAAATAAATAAATAAATAAATAAATAAATAAATTATGGTTGTCATCTCCTTCTCTTGGATTGTTCTCTGTATGAGGATGTAGTGATCTTCTTTGTCTCCCATAATTAGTTTTAGTTTAAAATATACTTTCTCTGCAAATATGATAACTACTCCTGCTTTTTTGCAATTTTCTATCACACAAAGAATTATTTTCCATTCTTTTGCTCAGTCTATGGATTTCTTTTTTCAATTAATTGTGTTTCTTGAGTACAGAATACTGTTGGATCTTGTTTCTCAATCCAGTATGCCAGACTATTTCCTTTAATTAGTGAACTAAGGCCATTAATATTGATGCTTATAACTGACAGGTGTTGATTTATCCTTACCATGATATTTTCTTGTTGTTGGCTCTATCCTTGTAATAATATTTTCCCATTGCTGGCTCTTTTATTATAATAATTATTATTTTTTAAAGTTTTTTTCCCCGTTGTATTTAATTTTTTACCTTTTATAGTTGCTTCATTCTGTTCGGCCTCATGGAGTTCTGATCTTCATTGCTTTTTCAAGGACATTATTTAAAATTTTTTGTATTGTTTGTCTGGTATTTGTGAAGTTGTTCCTTGTTTGGAAATATTTTATTTCCCTATTGATTTTGAAAGATAATTTTTCAGGGTATATCAATCTAGGGTGGAGGATTTTTTTTTTTTTTTTTTTCTTTTAGTGCTTAAAAGACTTCACTCCAGGCTCTCCTTGACTTGAGCATTTGTGTTGGAAAGTCTGCTGTTACTGATAGTTTTCTACTCTGCGTAACTTGTTTCTCTTTTCTAACCGTGTTCAATATTTTCTTCTGAGGGTTTCTGGTATCTTAACTATTATATACCTATGTGTGGAATTTTTGGTCATGGCTAGTTGGAGTCCTATATAACTCATTTATCTCTATGTGAAATTCTTTTGTCCTGGTTGGAAAATTTCCTGCTACTACATCTATGAGCAGTTTTTTTTAAAAAAAGTTGTTTGCACTATTTCCTGTTTCTTCATTGACTCTGTTCAGTTTTATGTTGTTTTACTTTGTGTTACCTAGCAGGTGCTGGATTGATTTCTCATGGTCCCTTAACATTTTTCAGAAATGTTTTCTACGGTAGTCATTAACTGAAATTCTGTCTTCTGCATATAAGAGTCTATGTTTGCATTTGTTAGCTTTACTGTGTAAGCTTTTATCGGAGTTTTAAATCACTTGGATTTCTGTATGAATCTGTTTATTGGATTCCATTGGTCTTGTATTCTGGGATTCCATCATGTTCCTGAGGTCCTCTGTTTTTATCTGTGTCTTTCACCTTGATCACTATCTCTGTTGTTATCTGAAAGATTATTTCTGATTTAATCTTTTCCAGGTCCTCCTTTGTTGCCAGTTCAGGTGGTCCAGGTAACTTGAGTTTCATGTTGATCCACCTCAGTGCTCTCTAAATTTCCCTTTGGTGACCTAGAACTCTTGGTGTCAGTATTATTTAGCTATTTTTCTAATTTATGTTTTTGTTGTTGTTGTTGATGTTTTGGTTTAATTCTTGGGTTGCTTCCTATAAAGTGCTTATTGCAAATACCTTTCTTGCTAATGTTTCAAACTCTTAAGGAATTCCTATTTCCTAGCTCATCCTCCTGGTATAATTGGACCTTAGACACTGAGTCTGTAATGGCCCTTAGGCAATCTCAGTTCTTCAACACCTGGAAAAAATACTTGAGCAGAACAATCAAGTCACCAGCCATTGTAATCTGTTGGGCCTTTCTTCACTCTTTGGTAAGCTTAAATTTTTGTGGAGGAGCCTCAATGAGGCCCTTTCTTTGTGGTTCATGGCTGTGCCTTTTTCTGGAGCTCAGCCTTTATAGTCCTGAGGGGTTGTGCTGTGCATATCTGGATCCATGAGTGGCCAAGGTGACCTGCTGCAGCCCACCGTAGCATTTCTGGGCATCCTCTCTGTGCTAGGATCCCAGGAGAACTGCTGGACCTACTGATGTGCAGAGGTAGGAGCAGAGTCTCTAGGCTTCTAGGAATATTGCAGCTCAAATGTTGGGCCTATTCTGCATGATGAACTGGGGTGCAGTTGCTGGATCTCCTTCCTACACAATGATCCCTTGAGAAATCTGGGCCCACCACTGTGCAGAGGCCAGAGTTGCTGGACATCTTTGAATGTTCCAGTCATACTTCTGGCCCTACTCAGTGCATGATTAGCCAGGGTACAGTTGATGGACCTCCTCTCTAGGTAATGGTCTGTGAGAACTCTGGGGCTACCACTGTGTGGAAAAGGACATTCCAGGGCTGTGCAAATGTCTTAGCTGTACTCCTGGGCCAACTCACTGCACGACAAACTGAGGCACTGTTACTGGCCCTCTTCCTTATACAATGGTCTCATGAGAACTCTGGGCCTACTGATTTGCAGAAATCAGAGTCACTGGTCCTTTCTGAATGTTCCAGCTGAACTGCTGGGACTACTCACTGTGCAATAAACTAGAATGCAGTTGCTGGGCTTCCTTTTCCCAGGATGGTCCCTCTACTGTATGGATGTTGGGGCCGAGTTGCTGGGCCTCTGTGAATATCCCAGCTGATCCACCAGGACTACTCAACCATTTCTCCTTCTTTCATGATGTAAATGTTAAGTGCTTTCATGATCAAAAATGTTACCCTAAGGAGGAAATATTTGTTATCTGTTAGAAAACACAAAACTTTCACAGGATGGTTATTAATATGGAGCAATTTTCAACCTATTAATATGGAGGAATTTTCAACCAGTGACTCAGTATGTATTTCACAAGCTCTTATTTACATAAGATGAAAAAGATAAATGATATATATTAAGTTTGATGACATTTGTTAAACTTCTCAGATTGAGGCTGAGATAGGCTAGACACAATAATTAAAAATTAGAAAATTAAAAATTATATTGTGTTATATCATTTTCTCCAAAGTTTCTCTTTTTGGAAGAATCCTACTTATTATAATCCAAATGTTAGTTTATTCATTTTTCCCCACCATTTTGGTTCCCCTGTATTAATTAGACATGAAAAGCATGTAGCTAAGTCTAGCCACATTTCTAAGGCCCTTTGAAAATATTTGAGCATGGAAAACAAATGAAGTGCTCCAAAATCCAAAAAAGAAAACCGTATAGCTAATGTTGATAAATGTTTAATTAAATGTCTATAAAATATAATATTAAGTCAACTTCATTAATTGTTAAAATTAGTATTCATAAAATTTTCATGACTTTTGGAAACATTCAGTAATTTAAATTTCCTTTTTTTTTTTTTTTTTTTTGTAGAAAGTCCTGAGTATGCAAGGTGATCATTGTAAAATTACAGCCAATGGTAAATTCAACCAGGGCATAGCCAAAGAATTTCAGGAGTAAAATTACAAAAACTCTTTTCATAATTTTTGTGCTAATGAAAAAAACAGATTTATATAGAATTTGAGTACATTTTAACACATTATATAGAAAGCATAATAAAATAATAATAACTAACATTTATTAAATATTCATGATATGTTAAATGTTATTCGAAGGCCCTGTCCCTTTTGGATGTACTATGGACTTTTTTTCTTTTTCTCTACCTCCTCTTTCACCAATCTCCAGTACAATATTTTGCCTACAAGTACAAATCTGTCTAATCTTTTTCTTTCTGCTAATACCTTTCTTTCCTCTAATCCAGGATTTCACTCTCTCTCTCAACTGAATTGCTAGATAACTCTTTTTGCATCTTCTTCTGTCCCCTTAGCTCCATTCACTGATTCAGGGACCCTTTAGACATGAAAGTCTGTTTTAAGCCCTGCAATGGTTCTGAATGCTACTAAGATCAAGTATTAAATCCTAAACATGACCTTCTAATCTCAACCACTCTATAGCCAGCCTTTCCTCAGAGACCTCTTCTTTACCTTTTAAGTAGAAAAACTGAGCAGGAGAGAGGAAATGAGGATTGCTTAGGGGGGTGTTGTGTACAGGGAGGAAGTGGGAATAGAATAAACCTACATAAATCTGAGTTCAGTATGAGAGGGAGGGCATGTGTTCCTGACAGGAAAGGAAGGAACATTTCTTGAGATCTAACAATGAATGCAAGACCTGATTATGTGCTTTGCTTACACAGTCTCATTAAATTCTCACCACAACCTATATGTAGTTGACATTATAATTGAGTGCACAGGTGAGATGCTCAGGGCAACATAGTTAATGAACATAGAATCAGGATTTGGAACTTGACCTTGAAGCCAATGTTTTTTTTTTCCACTTACCCACCACTCTACCTTGCTGTTTGATCATTGTATGACCTTCGTTTTCCACACAGCCTGAAGACACCACAGATCTATGCAATAGATGATGAGCAAATGAAATCTTAGAGTAAATGACCTTTAGTCCATGGCTGCCCATTTAGGCAGACTGCTTTTGTTCTGGGCATGGAGACAGTTCTTGCACAGGCTGAGGAGTCTTTCCCCCATATTCCACCTATACCACTGTATTCTGGGACTTTGAGCCCATACAAGTTCACTTCAATAGAAACCTTCTGATTGTATTTACTTCCCAATAAATCAAAATCTACCCAATAAAATGTTTTATTTCAGGGGAAAAACAATGCTATAGACAAGGGGTAGCTGCTTGGAAGGCAAGAATAGGTACTTACCTATTGTGAAGAGAAGCCACTGAGGGTCACACTTTGGGGTTTTTCCCCATCTAAATCAGGGGCTGATAAAACTTCTAGCTCACCAGAGATAATGATGCAAAATTAGACTCCTCCAAGATGAATGACAATAGCTGAAACTGGAATTTCTGAAGCCAGGAGCCAAATACATTTCTCCTCTTTAAGTTATGGGACTCAGATACCTTTTCACATAGGTAGAAAAGTTGATCAACACAGAAAACAGGTACCAAAGAAGTGGGGTCATGGCTGTGACTGTACCTACCCATGTGCTTTAAAATCTGTTTGAGCTGGGGATTTAGCTCAAGTGGTACTGCTCCAATGTTGGAAACATAAGGGCTTGAGTTGAATCCTTGGTATCTCAAAAAAAAAAAAATTTGGAAAGCTTTTTGGAATTGACTCATGAGAGTAATTTGGAAAGGCTTTGCTATGTAGGCTAGGAAAGCCCTAGACACATTGGGGTGAACCTTTTAGAGACCCAGTATCCAAACTTCAACTGAAATGCCCCCTATTTATTATAAGGTGACAAAATGGCAATTAAACCTAAATACTGAGATTTCAGTTTAGAAAAAGAGTACGATCCAATGCTTGGCTACTTAGCTGACCTGGCTCCTGTTCTGACGGAGAGGGCTCTGCATGGCTGCTTCAGCACATGTACCAAAGATTTGCTGCCACTGCCCTAGTACGATGGAAGGAGAGTTTAGAGATTGATGGGAAATTCTAATGGAAAGTTAGGAGCCCAGAACACTGATAAGAATGCAGACAGTAAAGGCCAGGCTCACAAGATTTCAGATGGAATGAGGACTTCATTAGGAATTGGATGAGTGGCCATGCATATTACTTACAGTTTACCAAAAATTCATCTATCTTTTGCCCATGTTCTAAGAATTTGTGTGAACCTAAATTTAAATGTGGTAAACTAATTTATTGGGCAAAACAAATGTCAAAGCTCACCAATAGATTCAGATTGTTCTAAGTGTATTTCTGAATGATTTTCTCTAGATTTTTAGGATTTTTAGTGAGAATTGGGAGCAGAAAGATTTGAAGTTAAATTTTGAACTGGAAAGAACCACATACAGAGTTGTTTGCTAAGGAGATTAGAACCCTTTAAAAGACCCCAAATACTTGAACTTGGATAAAGAGAAAGATGTCTTGTGATCATCTTCAAAATTAGCAAGATCCTACCCATCAGCAGACTCAGAGCTACAGCCCTTTGATTTGAGAAGAGTAATGAAATACTAAGGCCTAAGAAAGAGTGACTGAAACATTAGTTTGTCATGATTAATTTCATTATATTAAACCATCTAGGCATACAAAGGCCTCGTTAGCCGTAGTTTAAGGAGACATGATCAGTTCCTGCTTATCCAATTTTCTCGACTGGGCTTTCTTTGATATAGTCACAAGTTCCTTCAACATTTGAGTCTGCACTTTTTAACATTCTTCAATTATTTTCCTTATTGGATCCAGTGGTGGGGTGAGATGCTTTAGTGGGTCCATTTTTTGTAACAAAGATGAGATGGGTACTGTTTAGCAGTAGATCCAAAGTTGGACAACCCAAGTGGCCTGGGCAAGGGGTCCAGTGGGTGCTGAGTATCTCCAACAGTGCTCATGGTTTGACTTGCATTTTGAATCATGTTAACGAAATGATAGATGGTACTTAATAGGAATAACTTTGAGGGTTGTGACCAATATATTTTAACTCTTTCAAAAATACAGATCATTAGCAAGTCAACTACTTAAGTCTTGGGAACATTTCTTCAGCAGCTAAATATTACTACAAGTAGAATAGTTTCTATCTGAATTTCATGTCTCTAATTTTTATTTCCTTTCTAATGTTGCTAAGGAAGAAACTATATTAATGATTTTTAGCCTGGTTTTCATTTGTAAGTTCCTATTTATGTTCAATAAATTGATTCTTGAACTAATTTGTATTATTTCATTAGTATTGCCATGAGAGCTTCCCTAGTTACATGTTAATGCTCTAACTAGTGTGCATGTAACATTGTGAAACTTATAATCAAGATGTACAGCAGCATGTCTATGGGACTCTGTCTCTGCCTTTTTCTTTCCCTGTTATATACACACACTCATTCACAAAAAATGTACTTAACAAGTAGGTAGTTCACAATAAAAATAATTAATATGTCTCTATCCATTCTATTTAAATACTTCAGATAATGGGAGGCTCAAGCAGTATATGGTAATGTATGAAAACAACTTAGCAAATGATAGCATGTACTTACTAGACTCATTACACACCAGACTCTCTGTGTTCACTTATTCGATCTCATAATAAATCTATGTGGTACCTAACTTATACTATCTCCAGATTACAGAAGGGAGGATTTGCAGCAGAGGGTGACTAAGTCACTTATGGTCACAGGTATGAGCAGTGGGTGCAGGGACAAGGATTCAGAAACAGGTTTTCTTCTGTAGGCGTCCTTTATTATGACAGGTAAGAACATAAAGTGATATAGTATGTAGTGTATGACAAAATGATGTGTTTTGCCTAGAAATGGAATGCTAGACACAGGTAAGATTGAGCTGATTTGTGGAGTTTGCATTTACTCTATTATTTTAGTGTAAAATCAGTCATTTGGGTACTGGACAGCTATTTTAAACTAGGCCTAGAAATTATTTTAGTGATAAAGAAGTCTGGATTATAGTGCAGGTATTTTAGCATTTTTTACTTCCCAGGATTTTCTTTCTTGACATTGTTCCCTGATACTTCTTTGTGACATTGATAGATGAAGTAGTAGGTGATCCCCAGCCTCCCAATTTAGATTTGCTGGGTTTGAACAATTTTACTGCTCAGATATCCAGAGGCATGTTACTTAATAACTCTAGGATTCTGCTGCTTCATCTACAAAGCAAAAAAGACCATGGAGCCATTTCATCTGTTAAGATTAGGATTACTGGGCGGGGGATTTAGCTCAGTGGTTCCGGCGCCTGCCTTGTAAGTGCAAGGACCCAGGTTCGATCCTTGTAACCACATACAGTACTGAGCGTGGAGACTCACGCTCAGCAGCAATCAGTACCATATACCACAGTGCCAGGCGTGGTGGCTAAGTTAAAATGCCAGAATCTGTTAAGATACTGGTGAGAACTAAGCAAGTGTGTGACTCTAAAATACAGTATCAGAATCCTTATAAAACTTAGGCTTTTAGAATTATATTTGTTTATATTTATTATATCTGTTTTAGAATATATATATATATATATATATATATATATTATTTTTTTTTTTTTTTTTTTTTTTTGAGACAGGGGGTCTGGCTTTGTAGTTCAGGCTGGCCCTGAGCTCAGCCTCAAACTCACATCGCAGCAATCCTCCTGCCTCTGCCTCCTGAGTGCTGGGATTATGGGTGTGAGCCACCACGCCCACATTGTGGTATGTGGTAGTGATTGCTGCTGGGGTGAATCTCCATGCCCAGTTTTGTATGTGGTTACTGGGAGATAGAACCCAGGTCCTTGCACTTGCAAAACAGGTGCCAGAACCACTGAGCTAAATCCTCGGCCTAGAATTATATTTGCTTAAAACAAATGATAAAAAGTCATACAAATTATAAAAGTCATAACTGGTTTCTCTGCTTCCAATCTCACTCTTTTTTTTTTCCTAAAGCAGTGCTTTCAATATTTTGTACTGTTCCAAAATCAACAACATTTCCCAATTAAAAATGAAAATATACTAGGTAAAGTTTTGAATGGTTATTTCATGTTATGTACCATGTGTTGTCTCATGTATCAACACAGAGACCTTATCAAAAAGGGAAACTCATTGAGAACAGACTTTTATCATTTTTAAAAAGTCAATTCCATTCCTAATTTAATGCTAATATTCTCAAAATGCTGTTTAATTGAGCAGGGACCATTCTTATTGCTGTATAGTAAATGAGAAAAATAAGAAATAGTAGTTAACCCAGAAAATAAAAGTGAGAGTCAGAATTTTAACCCAGGTGGTCACCTCCCTATTCTACAGTGAGCTGTCCTAAAGGTAAGAGTCTATGCTTTGTTACCCAGCACTTGAAGAGCGGTGCATTGTGGTGCTCTCCGTGTTTTAGACAGGCTGCTTTTCTCAAATTGTCCATTCATCTTGCAGTGTTCACTTCCAGTGGGAAAGCACTCATATGTGCCCTGCTTATATTACCCTTGTATTTTTTTCTGGTTGCTCTGTATATGTTGGCCTCATCTCTCCATATAGATTTTAGCTCTTACAAGGCAGATTGCCTTTCTATTTTTTTATTATTATATTTTAAATCAATTAGAAAGATTTTACATACAAGAAACATGAAGCATTCATTCGGTGGATTACTGAATGCCAATTATATATGTTTTGGGATCAGAAAAGGCAGCAATAATCATGAAAGTTAAGAGTTTTTAGGAAATTTATATTTGAAGGAAGAGGATAAATAAGAAATGGACAAATATAATAAGACAGTTAAGAGCCTGAGTGGGTATGTACATTCTGATGCATCTTTTCTACTGCAAAGAAAATCAACCAAATTTTTGCAGGTGATGATGTTACGTTGATGGTGATGTGATTGTAGGTGTGAGGGAGGGTATATCTCAGAGGAGGGCTGTAGAGGTAGATCGGTGAGACTGCAAAGAAGGAAGGTAGACAGAAGCAATAGCATATGGGGATGAGTGAAATGGGTGGCACCTGTCTGAGGAAGACCATAAATGTTCACATGTTTGCATCATTGTGACTGAGAAGATAAACATAGACAGGGGATGGATTATACAAACTGGCCATCTGATTTCAAAGCTTTAAAATCTTAAATGCTCCAAAATAGAAAATTTTGAAGCACTTATATGGTGACATAAGTGGAAAATTTAACTGCTGATCATGAGATATGAGTTGAAGTAAAAATGCAGGCACTTTAAATATATTGTCTATAATTACATATGATCTATGTGTGTAAGTTCCCTGGTGTAGTATAGATCTAAAACTTCTCAAAATCTCAGGTGATCAGAGGTGGGGATTTTAGAAGGTCTTGGGCTCCTTGGCCCTTTATATTCATCAATGAGTTGGCCTATTGATGAGGTCATAGCCGTTAGGAGGTGGGGCTGGTTGAAGTTGGAAGTGTGTATTCTTGTTCCTGGCTCCACCCTTTTTTTTGTTGTGCCTCCTTGTTACTGTAGAATGGGCCCCTTGCCTACTTCCCCCCCTCTGCCATGTTATTTCTGCCTTGGAGCAAATTGAACACAACTACGTGAAGTCTCTGAAGCCATGAGCCAAAAATAAACTGTCAGATGTTTTGTGTGGACCATGGGAAAGTGACAAATGGAGCTTCGTGAGTCATACATGAATGTCATGTGTAGCCCTGGGTTCCAACTTGGAAATCACTCTTATGCAAATGCAAACATTCCAAAATCTGAAAAAATGAATGGCATCAAGTATTCTTCACGCCTTTCAGATAAGGGATTTTTAACTTTACTTTGTGGTATGTATAAATAAGCTTTGACTTTAAAGTGCAGGGGAACACCAAAGAGAGATGCTCAGCCCTGGAGAGAAATGATTACTTTGTAGTTTGAAAGATTACTCCATTAAAAATAATGGTAGTAAAATAAGAAGGGAAAACAGAGTTCTGTTGGTCATCTGTTCCAGGAATTCAGAAGTGACAGTGATAAAGGGAGAAAGAAAAAACTGAAACAATAGCTATGTTGTTAAAAGGAGTGGGCAGGAGATCTTACTGATGAACTGTATGTGAAGAATAATGAAAAGAGAAAAGACCGAGGTAATTCTGAGGGCATTGGCAGGAGATCTGGCTGGTTGGTGGAGACATTTGCTCCGTAAAGGATTTGAAGCACCTTAAACGAGAACACATTCAATAAACAATGATAAAAACAACATAAAAAATAAGAATGAAAGAAAATATAAGCAGAAGTAGAAAGTTCAGGGCAAAGTAGAAAAGATGCATCAGAATGTACATGCTCACTCAAGCTCTAAGAAAAGAGATTCAGGATCAGTTACTTAGTTTTTTTTTTATCTTTATTGGTACATTAAATATACACATTGTGATTGTACTCCATAATGGGGATTTGTACCAGTATAAGACACAACTTAATTCTCATTTTTTCCCATAGCCCTACCCACCCTACCACCCCCCATATACATAAAATTTGTTTCCTTACTTTTTTGTTACAATCTCAACATTTTCCCCTTTCAACCTATTTTACATTGAGCATTTTCTATTTCACAATATATAACATACAATGCTAGGACTCATTTACATCTTTACTTTTTCATACCAGAGAGTTAGTTAGTTAGTTTTTTTTTAAATCTTTATTGGTACATTAAATATACACATCATGATTGCACTCCATAACGGGGATTTGTACCAGTATAAGACACAACTTAATTCTCATTTTTTCCCATAGCCCCACCCACCCTACCACCCCCC